>OMOT01027391.1:0-14699 GCA_900312575.1 Acanthochaenus luetkenii | reverse complement strand
AGTCAATTAATTAACCATCAACACATAGGCCCACACAGCTACTAAATATTAAAATGCAAGAGATTTGCGAGAGAGTATTGCGAGAGTTTATTGAGCTTGCTGTGAAACATTAGCGAGAGCCTAGTTTATTGCGAAACACTACGAGACAGTGACGTCGTTGTCTTATAAAAGTATTTTCACCTAATAAAGGTAAGCGTCCGTGGCCGCGCGGTAACGCGTAGGTCTTGCAGTCAAGAGTAGTTTTGAAGCGTGACATCGAACCAAAGCTTTTGCTTCTTAAGACTTTGCCAATATTTTCGTGAAGCTTCGGCACAATTGTTTCAATTGTCTCTGTGTTTCGGAAAGCCTCGTTCTGGCCATCCCTAATATACAGTAGCCCTATCAAGTGCATTTTCCCCCGTGGGTGCTCGGCCATCTCCGTGGGTGCTCGGGCCCGGGCGTCCGCACGTGCCGAGACCACTTCAGATCTTCCGAGATGTGAACTCGGAGGAATTGGAAGCTGCTGACCCGTTCAACAGTGGCCCCGTTGTTGGTAATGGGCACGTGCACACCCCTTTTCCTAAAATCAAGGATTACCTCCTTTGTTTTATCAATGTTGAGCACAAGATTGTTCCCTTGCCACAAGGTTGTTCCCTAGGCAACAACAAAAAAGCGTCTGCTAAAATGCGCCATCACCTCGTCTGCATAGGCCGCAGTGTTGTTCTTGGTTATCAGGCCCAACACCGTTGTGTCATCTGCAAACATAATGATAACATTGGAGCTGTGCTTGCCTGTGCAGTTGCTGGTGTAGATCGAGTATAGGAGCGGACTGAGCACACATCCTTGCAGGGTGCCCGTGTTGAGGGTCAGGTAAGATGAGGTGTAAGTGCCCACCCTTACTGCCTGGGGTCTGCCTGTCAAACATTTCAAGACCCAGCTGCAGAGGGTGGGATTCACCCAGCTTGGGGATGAGAATGGAGGGCACTATAGTATTAAATGCTGAGCTATAGTCAATAAACAGCATTCTCACATAGTTGCCCTTCTAGCATCGAAGTGGGAAAGTGCCTTGTGTAATGGATGGCAATTGCATAATCTGTAGACCTGTTGCTGCAATATGCAAATTACAGGGTGTCCTGAGTGGCTGGTAGCAAGGTGCAGAAAAGAAAAATCCTTCTAACTCTATGAATGCTGCTTATTCCTATTGAAGGCTTAGCTGATGAAGACTGCGATATACGGTTGGTTTGACAAAATGTACTTATTGTAAGTCGCTTTGGAAAAAAGAGTCTGCTAAATGCTGTAATGTAATGTAATGTATTCCTTGATGACCTACTCAAAGCTCTTCATGATGGTCTGTAATCATTGAGGCATGTGCTTTAGGCATTTTTGGGGACACTGATGATGGTGGAAGTCTTGAGGCATGTTGGGATGGTAGTCTGGGATAATGAGAGATTTAAAATGTCTGTTAAGACGGGCTAGCTGAGATGTGCATGCCCCGAGGACACACCCTGGCCCCATTGCCTTCCGTGTGTCAATCTGCCGCAGGATCTTCGTCACCTCACCTATGTTCAGCCTTAATGCATCTACAGTAGTGCTTAAATCATTGGGAGGCGGGGTTGGAGCACAGGTGGGGGGACACAACTGTGGTGGGGCGGGGAGCTCTGGGGCTGCAGAGGTAGGTGTGTTTACCTCAAACCGACTGTAGTTGAGCTGGTCAGGGAAGGAAGAGTTGTTGTTTGCCTCACATCTTATTTTCCTTTTGCAGTTTGTTATTGTCTGTAGCCTTTGCCACAGGCTGCTGGGGTTGGACTCATGGAACTGGGCCTCCAGCTTGTCTCTATATTGTCGATTCTCCACCTTGATAGCTTTGAGGACTGCATATTTGGTTTTCTTGATTTCTTTGGGTCTTTGGATTTGTATGCTGTGTGTTATTCTTTTAATGCTGCTTTGACTGCACTTCTTTCGTGTGAGTCCTAAGGGTGAACATCATGATTTGACATTCACAGTAGGTGATGGTACGCTTACTCAAGTTGCTGTTTTTAGTTCACTTCAATGAAGTTTAGCAGGGTCACCATGAGCAGGTAAACAGCATGACCTGCATGTCTTTGACTGTGGGGGGAAACCGGAGCACCCGGAGGAAACCCACAAGAACACGGGGAGAACATGCAAACTCCACACAGAAAGGGCCAGGTGAGATTTGAACCCAGGACCTTCTTGCTGTGAGGCGACAGTGCTAACCACTGCGCCACCGTGCCACCGTGCCGCCCACGTGACTGCACTGTTTCCTTACTGCTGTTTGTGATCTGTTACTGGTAACCTTGGTTGAATTCAGACATATTTCCCTTTTCATTGTTCTAATTTCCTATGAAAACTGGTTATAGCATGGTTGCTGTCATTGTATAGCTCTATATATGCCCATGCTACAAGACAGCACACTGGTGGTTATAGGGGTGTTATTTGAAGACTTTCTCCCTGATGTGTTCGATACCTACAGTATATGGGACGTGAAGTGGATTCCTACAGATTCAATCAAATGTATGAAATCATATTGTCTTGTAGTCAGCTAAAGTAAATGGGATTTACCAATGTTTTTTCAGCCTTCCAAACAAGGCTCTTATTTCATGTTGCTTTGTTTTTCATATCGTTCATCACATCTCTCACTCTCTCTCGCTGCATGTCTGTATCTCCCCCACAGTCTCCTGTTTCTTCAACTTCACCACTCCGTCGGGGGTGCTGCTGTCGCCCAATTACCCTCAGGAGTACGGCAACAACATGCACTGTGTGTGGCTGATCATCACCAAGCCCGAGAGCCGAATCAATCTGGCCTTCAATGACCTCAGCATGGAGAAACAGTTTGACTTCCTTTCCATCAAGGACGGGGGAAAGGTAGCATTGAACGCTGTTTCTCTCATTTACTTTGAAGTGCAACTTCATCTATTGTTGACCCACCTCTCAGACAGTCTTCCGGTCAGTCTGAATAGCTGTCTGTGTAACTATGTCTACCTGCTCACTAACATGTCTGTTTGCGTCGTTGGACTTGCTAGTTGTCTCCATGTCTCTTTCCTATTTAGCATTCAGCCTTTTCTGGTTAATCAGGATGCCTGTGGTCTCATAGGGCAACTTCTATCTATCTTTCTCAGGCTGAGTCTCCTATCCTGGGTACCTTCTCCGGTAATGTCCTGCCTCCTCCCATAACGACTAGCGCCCATGTGGCACGACTGGAGTTCCAGACTGACCACACCTACACAGACAGAGGCTTCAACATAACGTTTACAAGTGAGTATTGAGTGTTACGTTGAAGGAGATAAAGGCAAGTCTTTACAGCTTATCGCAAAAGCCTGCCCTGTTTGTGTGTATATATAAGCAATGGGCCTCATGAATCATCCGCCGTATCTGTGTGTCTGTCTCCCACAGACTGCACAAACACTTCCACCCAACGGCACCATTTCCCTGCGTGCACACACACGCACATACGCAGAAATGACAAAAGCCCTGTCTTCTTTGTCTAAATGCAGACTTGACGTCTAAACACAAACAAAGACGCAGCATCCTTACCTGACAGAGATATTGCGGCGGTGCTCATTATAGTCTATTCTGGGCTGCTGAGTTCTGAGGAAATTCCAGTTGGAGTTTATGCTCAGATACAGCACATGTTGGCTGCATGCTGGTGAACCCATTTCATGGATATGCTGTGAGGGTTTGGCAGCAGGATTATTGCGTTCATTACATATGCAGTGTTGTGTAATGAGCCCGAACATCTTTGCATTCAAAATTAATCATATCCTCTTATAGAGTCAACTGTACAGCTCTAAAGTCATGGAGTTGTTATTTTATAGATAGTTAAGACGCTTTGGGTAAGTTTGTCTCAGTAATGCATTGCTCTGAAATGGATTGCTGTTACTCACTTTAATGCTAGTCATAAACAGGAGCCCCAGTAATCTGTTTCTTGTTTGCATTTGGTCCATTTTGTGAGTTCTTTAAGAAAACTCTTCTAATAGGCTGCTACTTTTTTTAGGGGGGGGGGGTAGCAGTATGGCATAGTGAGTAAGGAGATCACCCCTCAAAGCCCCTGGGTCGGCAAGCATCTGCCCTGCTGAAGTGTCCTTGAGCAAGTTACTGAATCCCTACCAGCTCCAGGGCTGCTGTTCTGCAGCTGGTACTGTGTTTTGACCTACCTGGCTCAGGGGCAAGAGAATAGATTTCCCAATGGGGATCATTAAAATACCACCACATTATTATTATTATTATTATTATTATTATTATTATTATTATTATTATTACTAGCAGTAGTGGTGGCAGTAGTAGTAGTAATCAAATTTTATATGAGAAGAAGAGATAAATCAGTTTGCTATAGTTCAGTTGACGATCACACTTTATTTGACAATGGAATATTTAGAGAAAATCTCTACTTTGTGTAGCCATGCAGTAGCAATGTTTTTTAATGATATTAATAGAAATGTTTTTTTGGCCCAGTCCTGCCCTTGTAGCATCAAATCAAAATGTGTTTGTTTGTTTGTTCAGTCCAGTACACTGTGGTGGCTGATATTTATAATTACAATATATTCTGTTCCTGGTTGTGTGTCTCAAAAACAGCACACCGCAGATTACCTAGAATGCATCTGGGCCCTGGCTCTGGCTCATTTGCAAACATGTCATCAACCCGACCCAGGTGCCTCTGGAAAGCCGCAATGTGGAGAACACACGGCGACTAATGCATTAATTAGCAACTTTGATTAATAAATAAATAACCAATGCAACACGGTAAATGAATGTCAAGAGCAATTAATTGAGGATGACGGCTAGTTCCTGAGAACAGTGTCATCTCACTGCAGACTGGGGGGCTTCCATCATTCATGTTAATTAAGGACATGCCAAACTGTATTGAGGGGACTTTTGGCACGTTAATAAATAAGATGACCGTGATGGATGAGGTGTGGTTCGCTCTTCGTTTGGGTCCGATGGATACAGAAGAGGGATTCATCAACCCCTACATGTGTCACCCCCACGCGCGTGTGTACGAGAGTTAGAGAGAAAGTGTGCGAGGGTGAGAAAGAGAGAGCGATAGTGGGGCAGGTGATGTATTTGTTTACATGCCTTGCTCCAGGGCTCTGCCTCTCCTTGTGTGAGTGAATTTCTTCTTGGCCTTTGTAATTGGTTCCTACTTGAAGTTTTATTCAGACGGCTGATGGATGAAGTTTCGAGGATGAACGAAAACAATCCTTATTTAAAAATCCACGTATCACCCCAGCTGTGTCATCTGGCGTCGATGATCTGCATATGCTTCCCCACCCTCTGAAAGCTTGTGCAGCAGGATGAATCAATATGGCTCGCTAAGTGAAACAAATTTATCTGCTGGCTAAATGCTGGCAATGCTAAATGCTGCCAATGGGAGAGAAAAAAACAAACGTAGGTAATTATGTCTGGATCCCCATGAAAATTAGCATCCTTGCACAGAAAATGTAATATGTGTGGGAGATTAGTACCAGAATCACAGGTAATCTGTTCCTGAACTTGTAAAAGAAGTGACACTGGTGTTTTTTTATTTAATTTAATTTTCTTGTCTTTTGTAAAAAAAACTCACACTTTACTCATTTGCACCCCCCACCACCACCAATAGCATTCCGCCACAACGAGTGCCCAGACCCGGGCGTGCCAGTAAACGGGAAGCGTTTTGGTGAGAGCCTTCAGCTGGGCAGCTCCATCTCCTTCCTGTGCGAGGAGGGTTTCGTCAAGACCCACGGCTCGCAAACCATTTCCTGCATCCTGAAGGACGGCAATGTGGTGTGGGACAACGCTGTACCCCGCTGCGAAGGTAGGTACAGGAAAGGTTACTTTTCTGTGTGGCGGGCTCCTTAAAGCAGTGTTCTGGAAATTTGGCAACCTACTTGAATAGTACCTCAACCTTTATAAACCAACAGAATGTGAGCTTGTTTGATGTGCATTTTAGCCCCGTGATCTGCAAGATGGCAATATCTCAGGATTGTAATCAATTATATCTTCTCAACACCCCAAATGCTGGACAAATAGGTGCCCTTCAAGAGGTTGTGCCAGATGGAAGACAGAGAACGTAAATACCTGACTGTCTGGCCCAATGCCGTATGTCTGGCCACCATAGAAATCAATCTGAACTCTGCAAATTGGCGTTCATTCCATTTATTTCAGGATTGATGCAAATATAATGAATGTCTGACATTTTATGGCAGTGATCATTAAGACATGAATTAAGCCGCTGATGAATGAATGCTGGTGATACAGAGATACGTTGAGTGGCAAGCTTTGTTCTTCCAAGTGCCTCATGCAGCAGACATGCTGAGCTTAGAAGCAGAATGCTGAATCATGCATTTACCACTCTGACTCTATATTAATTCAATAAACCATTTCCAGGAAACCAGAGAGGACCAATAACGCTGGCTAATCTAAGCTAAAGCTAGATATTTGTGAGCTACGGTTCTTCTTGGGAGCCAATATCGCAGCATATCTAACACAGGTGCGGCTAGCGCTGCTTCAGGGGGCCTTATCGGCTTCACCATTCATGCTACGCAAAGGAGGGAACATTATTAGAACACGTCGCTTCCCTCTCTGTGCCGCACCGGCTCCGTGTTCCTCTGAGACCATCTATCATACCCCCGCGTTTGTGGCATAATACGTTTTATAGATGTCCTTCAGTGCGCTGAGTTGGCTGATTAAATCATGCCACTTCAATGGGAGAGGCGGTGGCACTGTAACTAAGTTCTCCGCTCTCCCTGCTTGTTACGGTTAGGGATAGGCGGTTAAAGAAATACAAGGCAAAGTGAGCGATAACAGAGACGAGCGTATGGGAGAGGGGTCCATGTGCTCAAGTGTCTATTGTGCCGACAATCAAAGTTGTTCCATTTCCCTGTTTGATGGGGATGACAGCGGTATCTTTTGAGGAGGGTTTGATGACAGATGTATAAGACAACAGCACAGGGGAGTAAACATATGCACACCTGTGCATGCACAAACACACACACACATGTGCGCACACACACACACACATGCACAGTGACAGGCATATTCCCTGAAGAGATGGTTAACCTTGAAGTGGGCTGCCACCGATTTACATTAGATAGACCTCGGCAGTAAAATAAATGAGATGGGCCCTGGCTGATGAATGGGATCATCCATGGACGCTGTCATACATCAGCTGGGACAGACATACATAATTCAATCTCTCTCTCTCTCTCTCTTTCTCTCTCTCTCTCTCAGCCCCATGTGGAGGGGATCTGAAGGCTCCTAGTGGGATCATCCTCTCCCCAGGCTGGCCAGAGCTCTATAAGGAGGCCCTCAACTGTGAATGGATCATTGAGGCTCCCCCAGGCTACCCCATCAAGATCATCTTCGACAAGTGAGTCGTCGAACCTCCGACTGCCTCCTTGTGACTTTTTGTACACGCCTTGTCCTGCCCCCGCTCACGCCTTCGGCATGTGTGCACATTTAGCTTTGTTTCACTGTATGTCTTTCTCTGCCTCACTTCCTAATGCTCCTTGTACAAATGCACCCCCAAGCAGGTTAATATGATGTTTTATTTATTAAGTGCTCATAATTATTTGATAGTTTCATTTGATCAACCCCCTTCCCCTCCCCCCAACTCCAGAAGGGGCTGCAGATATCCAGATAGAGAGAGAGAGAGAGAGAGAGAGAGAGAGAGAGAGAGAGAGAGAGACACGGATTTAGGATCAAACGTCACATTAGCGTTTCACTAACGCTCATTTTTGCATCCTCGCATGCCCATCTCATCACCGTCTCTGCCATGATAGCCAGCACACCATGCAAAATGAATACAACATAAATGTTTGTTACTCTTTTTATTTTATATTTTTATGTAACATCAATAAAATATCACAATGCGTTCATTTAGACGGCACGGTTCTGAAACGAACACACACACACACACTGAAAGAGAATACCCAGACAATTTCACATCCAGTATGCATGTAAATGAGACAGTTATGGAGCCAAAGATGCACATACACACACACACACACACACATCCACAAAACACAGCACACGAGAGAAGTCTCTTTTTTTCTTCTGTTTGTCAGTCTATCCAATCAGCGAGTATCTACATAACTACCTCCACATTTTCTCAGGACTTCTCAATGGTAGCAAATCCAAAATATTGTTCCTCCAGGTTCCAGAAGATTCAAAACAAACCTGTGGCCAAGAACGGCAGGATAGTCTTTGACAGCGGCTTTTTAGGATCAGGATAGTCCTGTTTCTTTCATTTGAGGAATATATTCCTCGGTCAAGAGTCTAGACTCTAGACTCTTTGAAACAACCTGCCAAAGGAACTAATTTGTTCCTATCCTTTTTATTTATTCTGTTCTCATTGTATTTATTTGAATTCCATATGCTGTGCGTTTGTTTTGTTTTTGTGCGACACACTCTGTTTTTAAGCTCTATATAAATAATGTTCATTGTTATAATGTTATTCATATGAATTGTAAGAAGTATAGACTTGGATCTTGTGAGCTCGTTCTTTCCAAGCTACTTCGTTGAAGTCCTCGCCCTGTTCTCAGGTTCCGCACAGAGGTCAACTATGACGTCCTTGAGGTGCGCGATGGCCGTTTCCCCTCTTCGCCTCTGATTGGCAATTACCAAGGCACCCAGGTTCCCCAGTTCCTCATCAGCACCTCCAACTTCATCTATATCCTCTTCTCCACCGACAAGAGCCACTCCGACGTCGGCTTCCGCATACGCTACGAGAGTAAGTAGTAATGCTCTTGGATCTTGTGAACTTAGTATCACAACTTCAAACCTACACCCACACGCATGCATACACTGAGGTGGAAACACACATTCACCTACGCAACATAGATTCCCATGGAAATGAATCCATTACGCACACACACATACACACATCAGAAGCAACAGGCACAAGCATTGTTCACCATACTAGTACAAAGCTATTCATTCTTGGTTATTAATATAATCACCACAGGCTCTCAATGTATTATTAGAGCACCTATAATTAGAAAGTAAATGGGGTTAGATTATACAGTGAGATACAGTAACCCTGCTGTGCTGGCTCATATGTATTTATACGCATTGCTATGCTCAAGATTCCATGCAAACTGGCACACACACACACATTAATCACACACCGATTATCACGAAAGCCGCATGCTCAAACCCGAAAGCAAAGTATGCTACTCACTGTTTTTTTTCAGCCTTTTGCTATCTTTGTGGCTCACACTGGTAACCTTTTGCAGTTTCTCTCCAGTTAAATCTCTGCAAAGCTTCAATAATTCTCTATGAGCGCTGGAGAGAGCATGACAACTTCCCATTGGTTGATTCCTGTTGAACGAAGATGTTTGTGCGCTCTATTTATCAGGATTGCTTTGAAAGAGCAAATTGCCTTTTAACATGCTCTGAAGTAGACCGTTTGAAAACGGGATATATGCCTTTCTACACTTGAAGCAGATGAATTGTGCAGGCTTTGAGTATAAGCATGTGTGTATGTGTGTGTGTGTGTTTACTTTTTTTTCTTCTTCTACCTCCTCTGTAGCCCTGCAGTTACAGTCAGATCACTGTGTGGACCCTGGTATCCCCGTCAATGGACAGCGACATGGCAATGACTTCTATGTGGGCGCCTTGGTGACATTTAGCTGTGATGCGGGGTACACACTCAGTGACACAGAGCCTTTAGAGTGTGAACCCAATTTCCAGTGGAGTCGCCCCCTGCCCAGCTGTGATGGTGCGTTCCAAAATGTTGACCTAGAAATGAATTGTCGATTGCCAGAGTTCTTCCTATTCATAAACGGAATTCATGCTAAATTCATTGTTTTATAGTTATTGGCTTACAGATGAAGGATGAGAAATAATTTTGCTTGTCATTGTGTCAAATTTAAATTGCAAGATATTTGTTATTAAAAATCATTATAAAATGGGAACCAGCTTTTGTTTTAGACTTTAGAGGTTTCTGCCTCATTTCATCATAAATGTTTTATATGTACGGCAGTGATCTTACCCTTTGAAGTTTCCTTTCTTACTCCACTGTAAATGTTTATTTAAAGACAGTATTGATTTCCCCCCACTCTGTAATGATATTGGTGATACCACCCTGTACTTTTTATGCTCTCTTGAAGGGCACCTCTAGTAAAATGCATTTTACTGCATTGTAAATGCGCAGACGAGTTTTGCCATCATTTCAGTAAATGTCATTTATGTCTTATGTCGTCCCCTTTTTTTTCTCCCTCTTTTCTTTCGCCTATCCCTTCCATTCTCATTTATCTCCATCCATCTCCTCCCAACCCCGCCATCCCTGCGTCGCCAGCATTGTGTGGAGGTTACATCCAGGGCAACACCGGCACCATTCTGTCACCTGGCTTCCCGGACTTCTACCCGCACAACCTGAACTGCACATGGATGATCGAGTCCTCTCATGGCAAAGGTTAGCAGAGGGGATCCGTGTCAACACACACAGCGGTCTGATTCAATTTCCCTTACAATGTAATTTCACCCCACCGAGTGGCCTTTTTCATTTTGCCGAACGAGCTGTCTCTGTTAGACTCAAGTGCTGAGAGGATGGCCTAGGGCTAGAGCACCGCGGGGCGATTTTCCAGTCACGTCACCTTTGGTAGAGCGCTCACAATTAGTGGCCATGACACTTTTGTTTGCAAATGCTCTCTCTGCGTGGGTCTAATGTGTTTGATAAAGGTCTGATGGTAAAAGGGGAGGAATAGAGTGAATTGATGCAAAACACCCCAGGCTCAAACTGTCAAAACATTGTCTTCTGTGAATATGATACATTCAATAGATTTTTTTTCTTCATGTAATAGTAAATCCCAACTTCATTTCACATCAATCTCACAGCAATGTATAAAATGTAGATATATTAATATATAATTAATTCATCTATAAAAAAACATGCACATAGCATCTTGCAATTTTTAGAAGTATTCCAATTATTATTTAGAGAGAACAAGTAAACCAAACAAAAAAACATTTTAGTAACAAGTATTTCTCCCGCTCTTCTCCAGGTGTCCAATTCACCTTCCATACTTTCCACCTGGAGAGCCCTCATGACTATTTGCTGGTGACGGAGAACAGCAGCTTCTCTCAGCCCCTGTGGAGACTGACCGGCTCCACACTGCCCTCGCCGCTCAGCGCAGGCCTGTTCGGGAACTACACTGCTCAGATCCGCTTCCTCTCCGACTTCTCTGTCTCCTACGAGGGATTCAACATCACCTACTCCGGTGAGGACTGAGATTGAGGAAGTCGAAACGTTGAGGGAGGAGAAGGGAGACAGCCGAGAGTGCTGCTCACAATGTGGGACCTTGCTAATCATTTAGGAGAGATCAAGATTGAGAGATTGGGTTAATGAAGGTCAAATGTCAAGCACTTAAGGTTCATGTTTAGGTTTAATACTTTGTTGCCATGACAATAAAAGTTGATAGTTAGAGTCATTGACTCCCGGCTGACCCCGAACGTTTTAAGGTGCTGTAGAAAGCAGTGTCTCTGGTGTGCTTTACTGATTATAAGGCTAGTGTTTAGGTCCCATGACAGAGAGTCCTGAATGGTGGTCCCGAGGAACCGGAAGGAGTCGATCTGCTCTTCTACTTGACCTTTATTGAAGAGCAGAGGACGACAATTCAAGATGTTGCAAGCACAAGGAAACAGCATCCTCCACCGCTCTATTGGCCCTGTATTCAAACTGGCGTGGGTCGAGAACAATGCTGGACAGATGTTTGAATATTAGTTGATCAAAAACCTTCATGACGACTGAAGTCAGAGCGTCTGGTCTATAGTCACTAAGAGAACCGATGCTGCTTTTCTTGGGCACTGGGATAGTCACAGCTTACTGAAGACATGTTGGTACCTTGGCTAACTTCAGGGACCAGTTGAGAAAAGTAGTGAGGCGCTGAGGTGAATTGGTCTGCACAGCACTTGAGTGTGGATGTAGACACATGGTCGGGACCTGGCGCTGTCCTGGTGTTTTGCTGGCGGAGCAGGGTTCTAACCTTGTGCTTTGCAATAGTAAGAGGTGGGTCACCACGTTTGGCAGACGCAGCGTGGTTTCGTGATGAGATTGGCAGACTCCAGCTCCTGAGTATCACGGAGCACACACTTACTATGCCTGTTGAATAACAAGGGTCTATGTCACTAGGTTTTTGACACAAACCGATGATTATTCGCCCCTTGTCAACGATGGCCCGATGCCAGCTGAGCATCGCTAAGTGTGTCTTCGGGAAACATCTAATTACATCTACTCAAGAATGATGAGATGGTTAACATTAAGAGAATTAATTAATTTTAAATGAATCAATTTAGGGTGAAGCACAGATGGCCCTTCACTTACTCAGAGCCACTTTTCGCTATTTGAATGTCACTTGGTTTGACTACCAGGACACTTAGGACGTGTAAAATCCAACAAGGCACTATACCCTAACAGGAATGAAGAAAAGCTTATGTGCATGCAGTTTTAACTTGTACAATGGATTTTGACCCGGGATATAGTGGAGAGTCAACCCACCTAAACACAGTTTACCCACCAAGTCTGACAGAAATCATCATATGCAGTAGTATCAAACCGGTGTCATGTGATCTAAGGATCTTCCAAGGAAAAAAGACAAACGAATGCTTCTCTGGAATTAGAATATATTTTTGTTTATGTTGGCGTTTGTTTGCCTAATGATGATCACCAACTGACTTGAGGTTGCAGTTTACCCATCTTTTTATTTAGGACTACATCACTGGACCTGACGCAAATGAAACAAGTACACTCACACTTTTTCCTCCGTCTTAATTTCTGTCCTTTTCAGAGTATGACTTGGAGCCATGCGAGGACCCGGGCATCCCCCCCTACAGCACCAGGAAGGGCCTGCAGTACGGTGTGGGCGATACCCTCATCTTCTCCTGCTTCCCAGGTTACCGACTGGAGGGGCCGCCGAGGGTGGTGTGTTTAGGGGGCAGGAGGCGGGTGTGGAGCTCCCCTCTGCCAAGGTGTGTTGGTAGGTGGTCACATGTTTTATTTTGGCTTTGGTCACCCCCTCTCCCCCCTTACATGGTCATCTCACTACACCCTAAACTGTGTGCATACACACACACACAAACACACACACACACACATGTACCAATCCTCCATACGTCCATTGATCACCTAGAAAGACAAGGCGTTTCCCTCACTACTCTCCTCATCCTCATCTCTTCATCTGCCCATGCTACGTCTCTTTATTGGCTAGTATCCCCAGAAAGACTCTTTTTGACTTTGGTCAAGTTAAATAGAAGGGCAACTATAATGAAGACGATGTAAAAGAGCTGAAATATGTAACTTATTGATTTGGCTCCTTGGTAAGTCTTGGGAAACACGATGGGTCAATTGGCATAGATTTAGGTCCGTGTGTGGGTTTTATGATGCATAAAATCTTAATGACTGCATTAGGGCATTGGTATGAAAATGAATTGGGTATAATTTAATCATAATATCGGTAATGCATAGAGGCATGACGATGGTTGACCTTTATGTGTTTGTCCATTTTTTAAGTAATGAGAGCATTGATAAACATTCACCGCATGTGAGGAACAGCAGAGAACTAGGCGATTATCTTCAGAGCAATATTTTGACCATTTGCAGCCTGGAGAAATGGTTTGCGGATTCCGAACTTAAAAAGTAATTTGTAAGTGTTAAGCTTTTGACACTCCAATGGAAGCAAGTAATTACGTTTTAGTAAGCATTTTATCAAGTTGTATATGTTTTTTTCTGTACCCACACCAGTAATATGACACTTTCTGAATGTTTGTTTAGTGGTTTTAGGCACGTGGAAAGTAGGTCAAGCAATATCCAGACAAAAATAAAATGTACATTCACGTGACTTTTACTCCTGTCCTTATGATGTATTTTGTAGCGATGAGGCTGTTAATTCTGAGCTCTTTTGCCTCCGGATGAATAAAAATCTTTGAAGGTTGACAGTGATGACACGTTTTGTTATTCTCATACTTCAGCATTCATATTCAGTCATATTTTAGAAACTTCTCCACACCTCCTAGACATTCTCATCACCTCACCTTATCTCACCTAATTTCATTCATGAAGTGCAAGTAAAAATTCTGGATACATTCAGGGTCATTTAAATTCTGGCAGCTATTTTCCTTTAGAAAACTTTTTTTCCCCCACTCTTTTCCTAATGTGATTCTGAAAAGCTATTTTCAAATAGAATACAATTTACTGTTAATCATATTCAGATTGCAGTGTGATTATGATGATGTGCCACTCAGAACCCAGCTAATAGTCACTGGCCATATTCCACCCCATCACCTCCCCCATCTCCCTATGCATGCCAGCATGAATAAATCCTCTTTTGATGCAAGATTCAAGCATATAGCGATTGACATGTTCTCTGCTCTCTCCAACACCATCTTTCTCTCTTTCTTTCTCTCTCTCTGCTCCCTCTATTTTTTTCTAGCTGAATGCGGCTCGTCTGTGACTGGCATGCAAGGGGTGCTGCTCTCACCCAACTATCCCGGGTACTACGGCAACAACCACGAGTGCATCTACTCCATCCAGACGCAGCCTGGCAAAGGCATCCAGCTCCGAGCACGAGACTTCAGGCTGGAGGAGGATGACATACTCAAAGTGAGGAGGGGGAAAGGACCCTCCCTGTTTGTGTGTGTGTGTGTGTGTGTGTGTGTGTGTATATATATGCAGGTGTGTGTACATATCTGTGTGTGAACACCTTTATCCAACCGCTTCCGCTCTCTTT
>OMOT01027390.1:0-12491 GCA_900312575.1 Acanthochaenus luetkenii | reverse complement strand
AGGGCTTAAATAGAGGGAGAGAAGGCAGAGAGGGGTGTGTGACCCATGGAAGGTGGAAGAAAGAGAAAGAGCGGAACATCTATCCAATTCACAAAAACATGTTGAGCCAAATGAGAAAAATCTAGAGCAAATGGTTTATGATTGAATTACAGAGCAGAAAAAAACAGCAATTTGACTGTAATTTATTGTAATTAGATACTGACCCCTCAATCTACAATTATAGAACATATTTATAATCATATATAAAGTAATCTGATACTTCAGTAACAACAAGAAAACACACACAATAGTGCCAAAGGCCTATCACACAATCAGTTGACTCTGGCCATTTACAGTACATGGTCGACCATTGCACTGTGGGTGTGGGGCAACTGATAGGTTTTGTTGAGTTGGTGAAACTCAACTCTCTTCTTGTGCTTCTAAAACGGTGAACTTCGTTTTCTGCTGTTTCTTGATTTTCTGCTGTTTCTTGATTTTCTGCTGTTTCTTGATTTTCTGCTGTTTCTTGATTTTCTGCTGTTTCGTAATTTTCTGCTGTTTCTTCAACATTGTAAATGTGAAAAAACACCCAAAGCAAAAAAAAGTGCAGTGGGAGTTGCATCTCTTTATGCAGGGGTATATATAGGCAATGCCGACAGGTACAAAGACACATGGCCCCTCATTGGAAAGCTTGCGAGAAGTAGAATAAGATGACGGCCAAAAGAGAGCAAGACAAGACAGTGTATTGTCAAGGAGACATAGGGACATGTTATACAGAACTGCTGAGCATGTGGATAGATGTGGATGTGAAGTTTGGCTGCATGTTTGCTGGCTGACACAAGTTGTTTAGCGTGGGCTATTGATTGCTTGCTAGCATTTTAAAGGGTAGGGTGTCTAGTTTCATATGATACCAGACACGGCAGCATGGGGTGAGTGGATCATTTTTCCAGCTGCGTTGTAATGTTACTGACCCTTCCATTCCGAGAGCTTTTATTTTGGAACTCAAACATTTTGATTATTGCTTATCAGACATTGCTTGGGCCAAATACACTTGGGAGTGTTGTTTTGGTAGTGTTAGACCTCGTCTTTAAAAAAAACAATTTGTGAATCAACAATTCAAATCCTATATTATGTATTTTTCATTAATTATTACTGTATGTAGATATATTTTTGTACACTATGAAACTGTAGACATATTGGGTTTTTGGGTGCGTAAAGAAAAGGGTGGACTTAAGACAAAGTCAGAATCTGTGTATCGTAATGTGAAGGCGGACACGCCTTGGTTTACATATTGTGTACATCTTGTAGGAGGCCATGTATCCATGGGTTGGAATCGGCGCAGTAGGGTTTAAAAATCTATATTGTCGAATTTAAAGGTACATTAAGTAATCTGTCACCTTTATAAACCTCTATCGCTGACCAGTAGGAATTGCAACAATACTGATAGAAGCCCCCAACCCCCACCCTACACCCCTCCTGTCCCCTTGAATTATGGTAATTGCCACAAACAGTGTCATTTTCACAATATAAATGAGTAAGCTGGCTAATTAGAGCAAACAGAAACATCCATACATCTAATCGTATAACAATAATACTGCTTTGTCATTTGCTTTTTTGGCTTGAGAATGAATGCCTTTGTAATTTAATCATGTATTCTACCAACAGCCGGTCACTTGCTTGTAGCACCATCATCCATGGTTGAGCAGTTGTAGAAGAGAAAGTGCAAGACTCACCTGGGTGTGACACTCTGACACCCCCCAAGGAAAGCTTATCATATTGTTACACATTACAGGTCATTCACAGCATGCACTGACTAAAGGAATTGTGATCAAAAGGACGTAAACAACAGTATTGTCAGGTCACAGCCATGTGTGGCCCCAGGGGTCCACATCCCCATTCCACATGGTCTCAATTGACGGGAGCGCAATCCGGTGTGAACATACCTCACTCGTGCACAAAGCAGAAGAACAAAGGAATATGTCCTGATCTGTACAAAAGACTCAACATTTATAGAATAACTGGCTTTAATTTAGCATTCTGCCAAAAAAAACATCAAATAACGTAGCAGTCCGCCTTACATTCTGTTTACATTGGCATCGATGCTTTATTGTTCAGTGTGATAGTGTAGAATATGGTATGGACAAAGTTACAGTTGATATCCACTATTACATGGCTCATGTCATTGTTTTATAGCCAATAACCTATTATTCCAACTTATACTTGTTGTCCAGGTACCTTCTTCTATTCTCATAACTCAATGATAATATTATAACTCTCTAACTCAATTATCATACCGGCCTCTGTTCAGACTTGCCGATAGCCTGACATTAGCATCATTCTCAGAGTTTGTCAGCACCTCGGTTAACATTGGAAGGCTAAACAAGTTGCTCTTCCTTATTGTTCCTCCTCTGTTTGAAAGAAATTGATCAAATGTAACACTTTCATACAGTACATATTGCAAAAATTGTGAGTATCACAGTAGAAGGATTGTGTGGGTGTGGGCAGGGACGAGGGTTTGACTGCAAGCAACTGTGCATTACTGATCTTGTAACCCCCATTGTCAAAGCCACAAAGTTAGTCCCGCCACCAGTGGGTGACGCAAAATATATGCGCCGAAGTGTTTAGCTTGTTGTTAGCAAAATTACTGCTTCGACTTGAAAACACTTAGAAAGATAAATATACATGGGCAAGAACAGCCAAGTTTGAAAAGCCTGCATTAAACGCAAACTGTTACAGGGACAATTGTGTAAATAGTCCATTAATTTACCCCGCAGAGAAATCGCTTTGGAATCCTCAATCCATATTTGGGCAAGGCTGATGTCATATATGACGACTTGACTTACGATATTGACATTTTCCTACCTGCATTTTTGGATACGAATTTCAGCAACCTGAATATAGCTTGTTTATAGTTTTTTGTTACACATAGATTATCCACCGCATTTGCATAGCTATACCTAACGAGCGAGCATCAATCAGTATGTGGTGAGGAAACACAATTTGACTGACTGATAGACTGACTGACCTACATTTGGCTCCTGATGAACACATCTTGTGCCGTGGGCATAACTCGCCTCCTTACACAAGTTTATTCCAGTTTCATTATTCAGTTTACATTATGGAAGTTTCACATCACCTCTTCTGTATAGGCCTACATATTTGTCTTCTCTCTGCAGTCTGCAGAGGAGGGAAGAAGTGGCGAGTCGTCTTTGCGACAGTTGACATAAGATAAATTCTCCAAGGGACTAACGGGGTTGCCAAAGTAATCAAGTTTCAAATTCTACAGGTAGAACATTAGTGAATTATTGCTTTATTGTTAACTATCAAATAATTAACAATTATTTTTGTATTTTAACAGTTTACTAGGGACTAGTGAATTGTATAAATAATGTTATTGGAGCATGAATTAATGTAATACAAAATTACTGTATCATAACTGTATCATTGCATCATTGTATCATAACTGATAAGAGATAATAAGATAAGAGAGTTCATCCAATCCCCAATTAATGGGAGCCAGTATAGTGTGTATTAATGCTTTACAAGCCACTTATCAACCATTTACTAACTACAGTAAACATAATTTGCAACTTTATAACAGCAAGCCAAAAAGCATTTATTTTATTATTCTTTTTTTTTCATGTGTTGTCAAATAAATACCAACAATTTCACATTCGCCAATGATTTGGTTCATTGCAGTTGAAATACCTAGCACTGCTGGATATTGGGGAGAAGTTGACCATTTGTGTGATGCCTTAAATGCCTTGTGTGGAATATTTAGGAGGACCACTGTGGTCATGCATTTCATTCTGAGAGGAGAGCTGAATTCATATTTGGAAATGTGGTAGACAAATGACAGAAACAAGTCCCAAGACAAAATATATTGTAGTGGTGTGTGTTTGTGTGTGTGTGTGTGAGGCCAACAGGGAGGTCTCTATCAGAAGTGTCCCAGAGAGGCCTTGTGCTCTGAGGCATGACCAGGTGTCACTGTGCTGGGAGGTTGTCTGCACACTGTGCAGAATATTAACAAGCCTGAACACACACACAAACACAGGCATGCATGCACACACCCATGCACACACACACACACACACAAAGATACACACAGTCAAATACTCACACAGATACACACAGTCACACACACACAGATAGACATACACACTAATATGCATGTGCATGCACACAGACACAGGCAGTCGCTCAAACAAAAAGAAACAGACACACACATTATCTCTCTCATACATACATACCGTATGTATGACACACTCACCAACGTGCGCGCACACAGAGACCAAGGATTACGACAAAAATGTTCTTCATTCATTACATTACTGCATTTAGCAGACGCTTTTGTCCAAAGCAACTTATAATAAGTACAATTTGTCAACAGTAATCAAACCAACCATATATCACAGTCTTCATCAGCTAAGCCTTTAATAGGAATATGTAGCATTCAGAGTCATATTTATTCTTTTTTTTCTTCTTTTTTTGTAGATAGGTCAGTTCAAGTAGGGTCCAGATGTAATCTGAAGAGATGTGTTTTTAGTCTCAAAGGCAAAATATGGGGAGCTGACTGAAGGGGGGAGCTCATTCCACCATTTCGATGTACTGCTCTGTTGGAGAGTACTAGTGTCTTAAATTTGAGGCGAGGAAAGATTGGAAGCCAGTGAAGTGGCTGGAAGAGGGGAGTGAAATGGGAGAATTTGGGTTGGTTGAAGACCAGCCAGACCGCAGCATTCTGGATGCACTATAGAGGTCTGGTGGCAGAGGCAGGTAGCCCGGCCAGAAGAGCGTTGCAGTAGTATAGGCGGGAAATGATACTGTTTGGACCAAGAGTTGCACCTCGTAAGGAACGGGCAGATTCTGCAGATGTTGTAGAGGGAAAACCTACAGGAGCAGGTTGTCACGTCAATGTTGGCAGAGTAGGACAGCTGGTTGTCCACGGTCACTCCAAGGCTCTTGGCAGTCAGTGAGGGCAACACAGTGGTGTTCTCAATGGTGATGGAGAAGTAGGTGTGAGGACAGTTTTTACCAGGGAGAAAGAGTAGCTCTGTCTTATCAAGATTGAGCTTGAGGTGGTGCAGAGACGGAGGGAAGGAGAGGTAGAGTTGAGTGTCATCGGCATAGCAGTGATAGGAGAAGCCGTGAGAGGAGATCACATGGCCAAGGGATTTAGTGTACAGGGAGAACAGCAAGTGCACCAGGACTGAGCCCTGGGGGACACTGTGTTGAGAGAGCATTGTCTGGACAGAGATCCTCTCCATGCGACCTGGTATGAGCGGTTAGTCAAGTAGGATGCAAACCAGGAGTGTGTATATCCTGTAATGCCAAGTTTAGAGAGGATGGAGAGAAGGATTTGGTGGTCAACTGTGTAAAAAGCCGCAGACAAGTCAAAGAAAATGAGGACAGAGGAGAGGGATGAAGCCTTGACAGTGTGGAGAGCCTCCGTGACAACAAGGAGAGCAGTCTCTGTAGAGTGAGAAGCCTGATTGAAGTGGGTCCAAGAGGTCGTTCTTATAGAGAGATAGAGAGAGTTGATTGGAAACTGCTCGCTCAAGGGTTTTGGATTGAAAAGAAACAAGAGATACAGGTCTGTAGTTATGGATGGCAGCAGGGTCGAAGGAAGGTTTCTTAAGTAGAGGCTTGACTCTAGCATTCTCTTCCCCCTCCCTCTCTCTCTCTTTCTCCAGTGTGAAACACAGTCAGAGGAAGAGGTTTTTCTCACTACTAATTTTCTGCCTCTGATTGATGGTGGAGCAAACCAGACTAACATTTAGCTGTCTACATCTGCTGCCAGAAGGCTCCTCTGGGACACACACACATACACACACACACACACACACACACACAAAAGCAAGTATGCATATACACACACACACATGTGATCGTCTGTCTTTGTGTGTGTGTATGTTTGTTTTGTGGGAGAGGTATATTTGTGTGTTTTCATCAGAGAGAAGCAGCATGACTTCATCAGGAAGCCACAGATAACAGTAAATCCTGTGTGTGTGTGCGCGCGCGCATGCACATATCTGTACGTGTGTATGTGTACACTACTGTAAACGATGGTACTGTGTGTGTGTGTTTTTATACATGTGTTTGTAGATTTCAGTGTAAATCCCCAGTTTGTAGGTTGGAATTATTCAACACGTGTAGCTGGATGGTGGGATAATTGTCCCTGCATTATTTCCCCTTTAGAGCTCTGTGTGAGTGTTTGATATGTAGGCTACAATGTGCTGCATATGTACTCCACTGTAATTAAATATTTGTTAGTTAACCATATTGATTACAATGCTTGCAAATATTTAGCACATGTGTGTCATATTTTAGAAGCTTTTCTTATTTTGTGCATGTAACACTTTCTATTCTGTCATTTATTTTTCTGATTTTATTTTGATATTTTACTTCCTGTTTTATTTTGAAACCTAACCTCTCCTGTCATTTAAAATCCTGCCATGGGGTGTTTTCTGCTACCCTGTTTATCTTCACCTGCCCTCATTACTCACCTGTTTCCTATTATGCAATCACCCCTCTCCATATATATGGCTATATTCAGACTGGCAGCCCAAATCCAATTTTTGGCATATCCAGATTGGAATCAGATTGCTTTTACCAAGACTGAACAGCAAAAAAAACACATGGACATGGATTTGTGCTAATCAGATTTGAACCACATTCATAGGTGGTTTGAAATTAGATTCAAATCTGATTTCTAATGGTGTCTCAGTCTGGGCTCTAGCCACTCAAATCGGATATCAAACTGTCCTTTGCGTCTTTCGCAACGCGACACTTAACATTCCCTGGCGCATTTTGAAATTGACAAGCCATCTGTCATCATCAAAAGTCCAGAGGACTACATGTTCCCACCAGTCATTACTTTTCGGATGGCACCACACCTCTCGTTGCACAGTGATGCCTGCAGTGACTGCAGCCCAGAACATTGTTGTATATCAGCCTCCTCCGTCGCTGATGTCTGGTGCGATGGAGGAGTTCTGCACCGTGACTAGAGATTTATATGGCGTGAAGGGCGAGATGACAGATC
The DNA here is from genome assembly GCA_900312575.1 of Acanthochaenus luetkenii. Taxonomy (NCBI): domain Eukaryota; kingdom Metazoa; phylum Chordata; class Actinopteri; order Beryciformes; family Stephanoberycidae; genus Acanthochaenus; species Acanthochaenus luetkenii. Next base: position 5,473 of record OMOT01027390.1, on the reverse strand, counting down.
TCCATTCTTCCATCGGTTGCTGTTTTGTTGTAGTCTGCACTGTTTTGTATGGAGGCACGCCTATGTCGTTACAACAGCATCCAATGCAGATCACTTGCAAATAACAGTGTGGACAGTCAATACTGAAGATTGCATTTGAGAAACAAATCAGATTTGCCTGCAGTCTGAACATAGCCTAAGTCCCCTCAGTTTCCCATGCTCCTTGCCAGATTGTATTTGTATCCCTAGTGTCTGCATAGCTAGTTAGCATACTAGCCTACCCAAAGAGCTTACATTGAAAATGTTTGGCCAACCTGACTGATATGCTATTGGCACACACTGTAGGCTGCCGTTACTGTCAAGTTGCAATATTTTCACCATCATAAATGATGTGAACATTGAAAGACAAATTACCTGGTCCAGGGATGCCATTTTCTAGTGTAGGAACTGTTTACTGGTGAGCTGACAGCACACGAGCGACACTGGCTGCTTCATTTTCTTTGATAAAGTACTTCCATGGTTGTAGCAGAGATGGTGAAAATAAAAGTCTCTGATTGTAGTCCAAACATAATTTCAAATACTTCTCTCCGCCAGACGGGGAGACAAAGTGGGGAAATCTGGGAAATCCCGGATTTCTGCTTTAAACTCAATTCTATAAAATGTATTAATCGCCACTGGGACATTTCCATGGCAAGCACATCACACAGTTTCCTGTACATACAAGCAGACGCTTTGACAGAGCCAGTCTCAATCTCACCTACTCTTGGACACATCAGTAACTGGAATATGTATACACATGTACAGTGCAAAGCAGTGCTTTTTAGTATAAGTTCAGTGAGAAGCTTGAACATTGCAGATTTACTGCACTCGTGTGGCCAATGGATATATACCTGGTAACACTTCAATTGTTCTTTGATTTCTCCATTGTTTTAACCCCTTAGTGTGGAGTCCAGAGTGGGGAGGAGGGTTGTTTATTATAATGGCAAGTCTCCCTTATTTTCACAAGTCAATGTTTGCAGGAATGACAAGGGGACAGGCAAGTAGGCAAGTAAATTGCCATTTGCACTTTCCTCTTCCCTGAATGAATTTGTGTTAAAATCCACTATCACCCAACTTAACTCTCAAATTGCCCCTTTATTTTGGACAATACAAAAAGTAGACTTAAGGCCTTTGCCTTAGTCCGAATTTTCCGTATGCGTTTTCGTCATCTGAAAACAATTATTCAGCACAGAAACATTGCACACAAGTCCGATGCATTTTTGTAATTATTATTTGTTGAAAAAATTCACAATACGAAACAAAATCTTCAAACAGTGAGCATGACTTTGTCATTCTCTCACTTTGGAAGATAAAAAGAGAATATTGGATACATCCTATTCTGAGAAAGCGTAAGAAGCAGGGAGAATTTCACAAGCTAATACCGGAGCTGCGGAAGTATCCAGATCACTTCAAGACATACTTTAGGATGTCAGTCGTTGAATTTGATAGCTTGCTAGCAATACTCAATGCGCACATAAAAAGAAGAGGACCAATTACCGTGATCCAGTTGATCCAGAACAGCAACTGGAAACATGTCTACAATAGGGACACACACACACACACACACACACAAACACACACACACACACACACACACACTTAAAGGGCTCTATTTCCGTGAATCAGGGCACAGGCGGTGGCGCAAACTCATGGCACAAACTCACCTGGGTGTGACCAGCATATTTGTTGGTAATTTTGTGACCAGAGGGGCAGGTGCAGTGGAGTCACACCAGTGCTGCAGTTGAGAAAGGGTGTGGATGGATACATTATGAGTAGATGTCGTAGGGCTGGCATCAATCATGGCCAATAAAATCAACTCCTCTCATTCCATTTAAAAGCAGTGCACTCCCCGCCATGGCACACTGATAGTTTGGTAATGGAGTGGAAAGTCCACGAAGAAACTGAAGTTCTTGTCTGGGTGGTGTAGAGTCTCAAGGCGTGAATATACAGCACTCCAAGTATGAATATTTAGCATCCAAAATATCTCACATTTATATATATATATATAATACAGATAATACAGCAAAACCTACTCTAATTTCACTAGCCTATCACACATTTTGGTTGCTTGGATCCTGAGAAAACTGCTGGTAGAAGACAAAGGCAACATCATGGAGAAGGTCTTGTATTTTAATTTTGACAAAAGACTTTCTCTGGGGTGAGTCTCCTCAGGCTGGCTCATCTGTCTGCAGCTCCTGCAGCTGCTGACACTCTCTATCGCTCCTTCTCCCTCATTTCCTCCAATGCCTCTTTCCATTCCAGGTACCTCTCTAGGCTGTTGGCACTCTGGTCGTCTCTAGGGTTTATTGGGTTTGCTACAGTAGCTACCTGAAGGGGCTGAGCTGTCATTCTCTTTCTCTGTTGCCATAACTACACTGTCGCTCTCCTTCTCCATCTGTGTACCTTCTTCATCCTCTGATTCTTCCTCTTCCTCCTCGTCATCAACCACTTCAATATTACTGGCTGACCTGTTGAATGTAGACTACTTTCACTACCTTATATTATGAAATGGCCCTGTTGCATTTGAAGTTGAAGTTAGTTCATTGTCATATGAACTGGCACACATATAGGCTACACAGAATAATAAAATGATTGCTTGCAAGTAAGCTACAACAATAATAAGATCAATACCAAAATCAACAATGCACATTAGCAATCTGTAAATTAAGAACAAGCAACAGCTGCAAACTGTTTCTGGATAGGCTTTGTTGTGGAACATTTCAACATTTCAAGAAGGACATTAGTTCCATATCAATCAATCTTTATTTATATAGCCCTTTTATACAAGTATGTCTCAAAGGGCTTTACATTGCATCATATACATAGTACCTCACATCATGTACTACACTACACACAAACACATGTATTTGCATGTCTTTGACTGTGGGAGGAAACCGGAGAAAACACGGGGAGAACATGCAAACTCCACACAGAAAGGGCTAGGTGAGATTTGAACCCAGGACCTTCTTGCTGTGAGGCGACAGTGCTAACCACTGAGCCACCGTGCCACCCTTTAACATATATTTTTGTTTTGGACACTACTACTATTAAAAACAAGGCATGCAAATAATAACATAACGTTTAATTATTATTTATCGGTTAAATGCAAGCTGTCATTTAGGTATCTAGTGTTGCATTTGAAAAGTCAAAACGCAACTTGCAAGCCAATGAATTAATGAATGACATTAGCAAGAAGCTATCGTTTAGCTTCCTAATGTAAACAAGCTGGTAGCATTAGCATAGCACAAACAACTATTTCTATGGTCTAACCTTTCATACTCCGAACTTGATTTGCGATCTGAACTAGTCTATTCCATAGTATCTAACATCCGGTAACTGTTATAGATTTAATGCAAAGCAAAGATTCCTGCCATCCCATCTAGTCCACGCTTCAGGACAGTCCTTTCTCTCTCTGAATTAAAACAATAAATCATTCATTTTGCTGTGTAGAGACAACCCTTCTGAGTCCCTGGATATTAGTTATTGATACTTTATAAGGCATAGACATTTCCTCTTCACATTGATTTAGTAAGGTGGATGATATGTGCAGGTGCGTGTTTACACATGTGTGTGTATGTGTGTGTGTATTTCTGTATGTCCCAAGAGGTAATATGTAAATTCCTTGCTTCCTCCAGTATGTGCACTGCAACTCTGCTCTTTAGGAAGTGTAGGCCAAAGGCTTCTTTCATGTACTTTCTACTATCGGTGAGATCTAGTCTAGTGGACATGTACTTTCTTTTACATTAGCCAACCTTTTATCACTTAAGCTTATGTTTTTTTTACAGTTGGACTGTAAGCAGGAGAGAGGGACCTTTTAACGAGCTGTATAGATAGAATTCCCCCCAAAGTCATGCTGAAAGTCAGAGACTGGGCCAAGGGTCAAACATCGATTTCCAAGGAAACGCAACACTGGCCTGGCCCACGGGGAGGTGGGGAACATCAATATTGGTGTTTTGTGTCCTTTTAAATACATCAGTCAGCTATATTTACCACAGGCAATTTTTCCCTCAGGTTTAAGGGTGCCTGTCATTTCCATGTAATGTCCCAGAGATGAGAGAGCCAGAGAGGTGCCATTGCTCACCCGATGCTCCACTTAAAATGTGGAGCACACTCCAGTGCATGATGTGCTTACTGCAGAATTGGTTTGGTTTGGTTGCCAGGCTAACATTTACACTCGCTGTCGCACGCACCATCATCTTGACAATTCGCAAGAAAATAATTTATAGCGTCTGTCATTTTCCTGCTTGTTCAAGGGAACATTCAGGATTTTTAACAGTCTATCCTCATGATCATTAATTAAGTCATCTCATAGGACATTGAATAGGTTGCCAGATACCAGTGAAAGCAAGTTAATGGCGTATGAAAGTAGTATTCTCAGAATTGCATACCCATCTCTCCAAAGAGTTCCTTTACTCATGCTTACAATTACTACTGCTATGGGTGTATGTTTGCATATGATTTTGAAAGTAATGGTTTCATACCTCTAAATGTGAAACTGGTGCAAATTGATCAGATACACAAACTCTGATGTAAACACCTAGCAGACTTTTGGGAGCTTTTGTTTAGCTTCGTTTTATGCTGTAATTTCCCTCTGGGTTGCATTGAAAGTTTTGTTATGGAGAAGCTTGGGTACAATGTGATACTAAATATAAAGCCAATGAAATGAATAAGTACTGCAAACATGCTTGATAATTCAATAGATTTTAAAGCAGCAATCATCCTTCAGTGAACTTTGTTTTTTCATTGCTCCATCTTTGAATGGTGTCAGTGCCAATAATTACCCCTGGTTGCATGTCAGTGACACTTGTAATAATTAGAATATGAGTGTTAGGCGGTGGGTCCAGGGGTGATATTGTTCATTAGGGAATAGCTTCTTTTTGTACATAGCTTTTAAATATTGTGGCACACTCGTGGGGAAACTGAGTGTCAACCGGGCCGGAGATGATAGAGACAATGTCCACAACGAGATTGAGAGGAAACCACTGCTTTATTTATCCGCTTCTCTCACAACATACAGGGTTAAACACAGAGTCCAGGGGTTCAAGGCAGGAGAATAGTCTGTTTGGTAGTCCAGGGTCAAGGCAGGAGAAGGGTAGTCGTCCAAGCAAGGGTTCAGCACCAGACGGGTCCTCGGACGGTCAGGGGTTCGGCACACAGCGTACTCCGTCTTCCGCTCTGGCATCTACTCTCTGGTCTCGGTTCTTACTCTTTCACTCCCTCTAACTCACACGTCACACACTACCTTACGTACTCTATCTCACACACCTTACGCACCTCCGCACACACTTCTTCATCACGGGTCACACATTTTCCTCTCTGGCTTCTTCCTCCTTTTAAAGGACAGCCTCCCCTGATTGGCCCTGCCCTTCCCCTTTAACCTTCCTCAGCTGTCTCCCATCTTGCTGAGTAAGGGGAGGGCTGTCCCTGGGCTATAGCGCCCCTAGAGGAACCTGCC
>OMOT01027387.1:17956-28401 GCA_900312575.1 Acanthochaenus luetkenii | reverse complement strand
GTGTGTGTGTTGTTCTCTCTCTCTCTCTCTCTCTCTCTCTCCGTCTCTCTCTCTCTTGCAGTATATTACCTCTCTCGCTCCTTTTCTGTGTCTTCAGAGATCCCCCAGATTCATGAAGCATGTCCCCGTGGTGGGTTCAGGAAAAAGTGCGTGATGAATACCGTTTGGTTTCTCTCTCTCTCTCTCTCTCTCTCTGTCTTCCCTTGGATTCTGCTGAGAAATACACGTTATATATTCCCATGATGGGTCCCGCTGCTTCAAATGCGCCGACGTCAGCGTCTGATCTCGAGAGCAACTCTTGTGATCAGACGGGATTCTCACTTGTCAGGATCGCCCACTGCTTCCACACCTCTTTTTAGCCCCTCTTCTTTCTTCTATCCCTCGGCATCATTCCCTTTATTCTGAAGCTGCATGCCTCCGCTCTGTTCTTTTTTAAGCACCACTTTCTGTCGGTCTCTTTTTCTCGTGCCTTGGTGCTTCTGAGCTTTAGAAAATCAACTTTTCACCATGGCCCAGTCTTCTCAAGCATTATCCAGCGAGAGTTTTCCTCTCAGGCCAATGCAGAATGTATATGTGAGTCGGGGTAGAGTGCAGAAGTGATTTCTCACATTCCCAGTCTTTCGGATTTACATTTACATTTCAAATACCTCCAACAAATGAAAGGCCGTGTTTTGTTCTGTTAATGGGTTTGGGGCCTGGGACATTTGAAGCGATCAATTTCAAAGATGACACCAGTTCTGCATTGATAATATCTACATTTTGAATTACTTTTCATTTTCTAAAGAAACTGTTTCCCTGCCTTTCACCCAGTGTATGCTGGGATATGCTGCAGCCGTAGGCAGGAATAAGCAGGTGAAGAAAATTAATACATGAATGTTAAAAGGTCCTCAACCCCAACCGAGTGGTTATCGTGTCGGCACCTTCCTTCAACTGATGTTTGACGACACCTTAAAGACCCAATAGTGCAGAGTGCATGGTGGATTCCAGTATCCCCACCTCCTGTATCCCGGACACCACCTCCTGTACACAGGAGCATAGGCGTGATCCTCGCTATCCGGTTATAGCACAGGCTTGCAGAAGTGTAACGCCTCTGTGAGTTGCTGAAGTCCCAGAATGAGCGACTTACAATATGGTAGAGCAGCTGGATAATTGATCCCACCGCACCAACATCAGGGTGGAAAGGCTTGAAAGCTGATTGGCTTTGGAAAACGTTGTTTCACTTTTTATGCCCAAATGAGTTTAGTCAGTCATCAGTTCTGAACTAGTAATGTACACTTATCCACATAAACCCCAACCGAGCGCTCTCGCAGTCACCTTCACCATCTTTCCCTCATTAGTCTCAGTGCAGCTTTAGAACCAGATTGCATTTCCACCCTTCCTCTTCTCAGAGTGTGATCCCCCCCTCCGTCTTCCCATCAACCACCACAGCACATGATACAGTACATTCAGGGTAATAAGTCACAAGCCAGAATCCCACATCATTTTATGTTCGACCCGCAATTAGCACTTTATCTATATTTACTTCTTCTTTTTTTACAGTTATTGCAACAACAGCGGGCCAAAAATGTACCGCTGTTAAATTGGCTGCGGTTCTGTGTAGGTCAGCCAAGGGGCAGAACATCCCTCGTCAACTGCTGCTCTCCAATTGCCTGCTGGCATTTTGGGTGCATTCAAGCAAAAAAACATGCAACGCATACAACTATATATTTTTCACAAGAAATGTTAATCTTAGTCATTTTAATAGTTGGAAAACCAAAGTTCAACGCTGGAGATTTGGAGATTGGAGGTTCAGACCCATTTCCAGTCCTGCTGTCACTCTCCCCACTTCCCATTGTCCAGAGGGACACATAACGGCTGTCCACTGTCTGAACCTTTGCCATGTAAGTCTAGTGAACTTGATATCATCGCTTTCCCCACTCTCTTGGTCCAGACGAAGGATAACAGTAGCTTGGAGATGATCAAAACTACCATCATCTTCTCCTTGGCTAGAAGATGTGACGAGGATCCATTGATTACTTTGATCAGGTCATGACAACTGCTTGTGGATCACTTGATCTGTTCTCCCACCAGAATGAGAACTTTGACGAGGCCTGCTCCACATAGCTGGTTATTTTGTTCAGGTAAAGGACAATGAAGCAGCTGATGATGAGGGTCCTAGTTGCTTTCATTTGCACACAATGTTCCTTTAGATCACATATGGATCTTTTGTCTGTGGCTATTCTGTTTCATCGGTGCGCTCCGTTGTCTTTGCATCTTGTTCGTCTTTTGTTACTGCCTAGAGCTATCCTCTCACCGGCCCTGAATAAGAAATGAAGATTACACGCTGCTGATCGATGAGACAATGGAGAACATTTCTGCATTGTGCTCTTTGCCAATAAACCACAAAGACATGTTAGTGGCACAAAGTATGTCTGGGGAAAGAACAAGCGACTGTATTTCCTCCCCACAGGCTGTTCGATACAACGTGTAATGGAAGATCAGAGTCTCTGGCCTGTTGGGGGATTTCTAACCTCTGGCTGAACCACAAACAAACACATGAGCTTCAGGAATTCCGTACAACCGGAATCTCTCCTTGTGTTAGTTAGACAAACTTTCATAATTTGCTGGATTGTTGCGTCGACATTACTGTATATACAATTACATGAAAAAACAAGTGCTGTATTGATCCCATTCATAGATAATATGCAGGTAATAAAGAAATAACCATTTGACCACACCAGCCAATCCTACAGTTTGCTTACTGGATTCCAAACTACTGTTTTTGGCCAGGATTAATAAACTTGCATTTTTGCAGTGTCTCATGTATTTCGTCAGACTTACAGCTTAGTCAGGCATCATAACGTTTTCACATGACTTAAATGAAATTGTGTCTTTAATTGATTTTTATAATCATCTGAGTGGAGACGTCTCTTCACCTTTAATCTGCTTTGGGTTCGTCAGAACGCCGTTATCCCTCGATTGGATTCTAGCACACATCAACACCCTCAGGAGAGCAGAGGAAGGATTTCTTATTGAAAGATTAGCTTCATTATGCTATTTTACTTATTTTTTTAACCAATTTTCACTTTAATTGACTTTAACTTCAAGCCTACATGACGCTGGTCCTTCACCAACTGTATATCATGTGCCTTTGAGGTCAAGGTAATCTTTATTATCCCCAAGGGGCAATTTGTTGCGCATCCAGCAGTTTCAACAGTCCGACACGCACCAATCATCACACAGACAATACATACAAAAAGCATAGAATTACATAGTGTTATTTTAAAAGGCCAATAGCGGCAGGGACACATTAATTATTAAATCTATTAGTCGTTCATCTTGGCTGAATATATCTGCGACCAGATGGAAGCAAATTCCTCAAATCAATTATCATCTTCATAGTTGGACACATTTATGTGCAAAAAGGAGCGTTTGCACCAGCCACTGAAATCATCCACCACTGGCCCACGGTTAGTTTCATCATTACTCAGCAGGGACACAATGACGGAATCATCTGCATACTTGATACGTCTGCCCTCATAATGCCACTGACACTCATTAGTGTACAAAACAAATAAGAGCGAGCTGTGAAAAGACAAACCCCTGGGGAGAACCGGTGGAACAACAGGAGAGAATCAGATAAAACGCCATTAAAAAGTCAACCAGCCAACATATTAATCCAAAGTCAATGTTGTGGATGTCGGCAAGTCCATCTGCCAAAACGTGGGAGTTGAATACAGTTAAAAAACAGAGGAAAAGTCCATTTAAAAAATCAGTTTAGTGGAGAACATTGTGCCTGCTTGACTGCATCATTTGTGTACAGCAGCAATCACCATGCAGAGTAAAGTGCCAAGTCCTCTACCCGTTGCGGATGTGACCCATCATGCTAATTCAGAGCTATTCATTGTGGGGGAAAATACTTCTAAACAAGTCTGGCATTGATTTCCATATGCAACACTTATTTACACGCATTTATCATTTAATTGTGATCGGAGTATTCTTTGTTTGCGAAATGAATGGAGGCTCTGAGCAAGCCCAGCAAAGTCAAGAGAATTCCTTTGCATAATCGAATATGCTAACGAGAATAAAGTGGAATAAATCTGCAACCCCGGACCAAGACCGAGTCCTAGATTAGCACGGGAGAACAATGGGACGTGAGATGCCAGAGTGAATGACACAAGACATTTTTGTTCTTTATGCAAATGTTTGAATCGTTAAACACAGGCACACGAGAGGAACACACTTCACACACAGCCACACATCAGACCTATAACAGGCAGACTATCTATTAAAAGACTATCAATGTTGTTGTTTTTTGCATACTGGTATACCAGATCGGAGTGTTTTGACACAAAGGACAACGCGATGCCAGACATTTGAGATAATGACAGAGAAAAAGTATCTTGAAGTCAATGTGCTTTTCTGTGATTTGCAACTTAGCTGACGTAAAGTCCCTACGATAAACCACCCATCACACACACACACACACTTACTTACAGAGGGCTCGTATTAATCATCATCTAAGTTATGATAGGACACTTTCCAAAAGCTGTCCTCAAGTCGTGCCCATTTAGCGTTGGAGTGATTTCTCTGACGATCTCTCTCATCGATGTGCATTGGTTCTTTGACCTCTGAGGACAACAAATAACCCAGATACCCAACGAGAATAATGATGATTAACTGCAGGCGTTTCTGTAATTGATGAAAATTACCACATAATCTACAATTAATGAGGAAGACTGAGAAAAGCCATCGCCAACTCCTGGTATGTGATTAAAGCTAAGACGGATGAATTTGAGAAGAATATGTCCGTATTGTCTGTAATAAAAGAGCCATTGCAGTTCAATGGCTCTTTTTCTTTGCGTTTGGCATCACATTTTTCAGACTAGACGTTCGGTGGCCGAGGCGATTCTGAGATTCAATTGAAAATGTCGGAAAGAAACAGAATCATTTCAGACTCGACATTCATAAAAGTTTTTTTTGAGTTTATGTCCAGCTTCATACACTAACAGCACTCAGATGCATCGGCATTATGCGTCCATATGCAACGTCGTACAATAAAGTGCATCTAATCTAATCTAATCTGTGTGGTTACCAATAAGTCGACACATTTTCACATAAAAAACCTATGAGCTTGTCTGGAGGCAGAAATGAGAAACCACGTCACACACGCAGCGGAGGTCAATGGGATTCGTGAGAGCCCTTGACAAAAGAAGCGCAGACTATGCACGCTCCCGGTTCCTCAAGGCACGGCCGGCATTATAATGACTTGGTGATTGTGTGCAGCCTCCCCTTTCATTTGATTTGACGCTCGCCCGTGTTTACCTTTGTCCCCCCCGTTGACAGGATCTGTGACCACCCCATAGGCCTTTGAGGGGATCTTAACCAATCACTGAGAAGTTGACAGCTAAAATCGCAGTGAGGCGAAGAGGCAGACATAAACAAAACGTATGATTGATTTGATATTGTTTCCTCTCGAAAATGAGCAGGAACTAACTGTCAGGAACAACGTGTACAAATTCAAGAAGAGCTGTCGGCAACCAGTTCAGTAAATGAAATGTATATTGGATCGGTGGAAGACAGGGAGGCCTCACGGAAATGATATTCAATAAGAGGGAGGCGGATGACTGTGGAGAACGGCTGCCGGAACCATTTGGTTTCAATCCTTTTGCCGAAATTAAATCCTCAACTGATTATGTGAGAATGGTATTACATGGATGAGGAAGCAGGAGTAGAAATATGAAACAATTCCAAATGTAGAGGAGCCATGAGTGTTTTCTCTCAGGTGTTTAAATCAACGCTCCATGCTGACACATCTGCCCAGTTCACAATTGGCTTTCATTGATAGAGATCATCCAACAAATGTTTTTGTTTTTTTATGATGGCAACTAATAATTCTTTATCAACTGTTTTCCAGTTTAAATATAATCTATATTATATTTATATTTATTAATGATGTGAGTCAACATGACGTTTCTGCAAGCACCTGCATTCTGTTCAAGTTGTAGTCTTGACCGGAAATGTGTGTTTGACTTTGCAGGAAATATGAATTGGACAAGTGCCATTTAAAAGGACCTGTAATTGCTTTATTATCACTCTAATCTGGTGTTATTTTGACAAAGCTCCCTATAGACGTACCATTTCCAGACTGTGCCCTTGCCTCCATCTGTAGGATGTTGGCAGCAACTTAGAGCTCCAAATCCCGACCAGGAGGCCAGTGTGTACATAGATGGTATTCAGGGTTAATCTGATTAGGATGAGGAGATAGGGGTGCCTGGACTATATGTCATCTAAGTACAGCATCACCACTATTGATTAACTGAGCTAATATCAGATAGAGCAACCACACATTTACACATGCACGCTCACACACACACACACACACACACACACAGGCTATTACTGTTTTGAGCTACGGCAGATGGTGGTCAGATAGAAACATATAGTTTGGATTCAATTTTCAACATTTGTGCGGGAAATCTTCCCTCGTATTTCCTGCCAAACCAGCACTGTCCACTCTATCAACTGATTGTTGCTGATAATGAGTTGGAGCAAAGACAAATGTCTCTCATCATCAATCAACTAATTCATAATGGATTGAGAATTAGAACCCTAGACGGCCTTAATATCCAAACCCAAACAGACCAAGCCGGTTGAAACCTGCCCATGCATTAGCAATATTAATTCAAACTCTGATCCATGTCTCCCCGATTTTGGAGGCACCCCGCAATCACACCTCATTGATTATGCCAATGTCGCCGTGCACTTGTTTTCTGATTAAAACCACATCAGTTTGCAGAGGAGTAGGATCCATCTGTTGTGCCGAGAGGAGCCATGTGTGGTTTGGGCATATGTGTCCATGTGCGCCGCAATCAGAGACTGGCAACCGGAATTAGAGAAGGGAATAGACAAATAGGAAATAATCAGTCGGGGGAAACTAATTCCTGCCCTGAGGGCTAAGTGTCCTGACTGTGTATACACTACGTGTGTAACAATTAGGGTTCACATCCCCTTGTAATTACCAAATGTTGTCGACTCCCAGACAGTGCATTGCTGCAAAGCTGTTCACAACGATTAGCAAAGTGTTTGGTTTCTTCCAAAACGGCACCATTTCTTGCGGTCTCGTACGTTTTAGATTCCACCAGACTGGGATTTCTCACAAGTGTACATGGAGTTAGGTATTTATATATGCAGCACACAACAATTACTACTAATACATGTTGCCTTCAGACTTCAGTCTCATTCACCTTTCCCTCTGTGCGTCTTCCGGGCCATGTGTATGCGCACGCTGTTGAAATTCAATAAGTCGTGGTGCTTCAAGGAATCACAGCTGAAGTGCAAACTGGAGGTGTTGGAAATTGCCCGTGGGAATATGGTAAGGGTTGTGGCGTGGCGAAGGGAAGCTCGGGAATGAAGGATGAGGGTGAAAGTGCAAGGAGACTTGAAACTCTTCAGCCACTGCGGGGAATACTGATCTCTTGTGAGCATTTAAAACCGGTCTGGGAAGAGAAAAGGCAGCACTGTGTATTTTAAAGCTTTGCTTCTCTACTGCATGAATTATTCTGACGATGATTTTATGATGTATGTATTGCATTTGTGTGTGTGTGTGTGTGTGTGTTATTTTTATTTTGGCTCTGTGAAGCACATTGTTGTACTTTTTGTATGAAATGTGCAACACAAATCAAGTCTGACTTGACTCAACAACCGGCACAGCACACCCCATTACGCACCGGACAGGTACACGAACACTGATTATGGACTGTGCGCTTATGTCGTTTTTGTTTTGTTTGACATTTTATATTTACATTTTACTACATTTCTGACCAAATAAAGATGTCAAACCGAGTCTGCTAAGATGGAACCCTTGTGGATGAGGTGGTGGAAAGGGCCGGGGCTGCACGGAAGAGTGACTGTCGGACAGAGATTCGCTTTCTCCTTTTAGGGAGGGGAAGTGGCCATTAATCAGGGAGTAATCTAATCAAACGTTGTTGTGCACAACAGTGCGGACAGCCGCAATGCATCGCCGAGCAGTATTATTCTTAGTCATGTTCTCATTGAGGGAGAAACAGTCTCCCGCCTGCCCCAAATCTCCTTCCTCCCCGTGAGCAGGTCCTGCAGAGAGAGGGTGGATACACCCCGGGGCACAGACAGGGAAAGAGAGGCGGGAGGAGATGGAGTGACTGTTGATATCACACTGTGCTAATGCGTACACAAAGTACAGAAATATATACAGTACAGCGGTATATTTTCATCAGCATCCACACCCACTCACCATACGCCGTGCTGGTTTATGTTCTGGTGCCCCTTTGCCTGCGGTGGTAATCTCCATCTTGGCTGGAGGAGAAGCAGGTGAGAGATGATGAAAGAGGAGGAGAGTAGAGCGTGGCTCTTTGACGGCGCAGCGCCACACCTCATAAACCATTGGAGCGACGGAGCTGCGGGGGAGTATATGGATTAGACAGTAAAGTTCTAGTGCTAATAGGTCACCTGTAGCCGTACGGTTATATTGAATGTGCATGCATCGTTCGTTATTACGGTCTCTCGTTTTCCACCTCTCTCCCTTGATTTTTCCCTCGCCGTCGCGGGATCCGTGTGCGAGAGAGAAAGAGAGGAAGTGAAAAAGAGATGGAGGGGAAAAAAGCCCATATGTGACCAAATCAACTCTAACAAACAATTTACGCTCTGAAACTTGAAAAGACCAAATTGCGTAACGATGATTGAACGAGGTATTGTCTCTGCTTTAGTTCAACAAGGGTAGGAAGCAAACCTCTATGTATCAGATATTAATATTGAATACATTTTGTCAGTAGAACATCAATTATGGTGCCTAGATACTTGTAACTCTCGGCACAATCCACCATCTGGCTCTTTGTTAACTCACTCTCTTGCGAATTCCGTCTAAAATCAATGTGCATATCTTTAGTCTTTTAAATATTTAGCAAACAGGTCGGCGAGTAAGTTAGCTATAGCACAGCGGCAAGCCGTATGTTCAAAACTCGGCAGCCCCTTAATTAAATCGAATACATTTCTTGCTCAACACATTTCATGGTTGTTTTATTTGTATTCGCGCCATAGAGACTCGCCAGCTAGCTGCGATGTCAAGAAAACCCATTTAGCCAAATTCACATCTCAATAGTCCGGTGTTGAGTGTGACGTTACATTATAAGCCCCATGTGGTAGTGAAGTACGGCCCTGATGAGGAACTACATCAGATGGTTCTACGTGCACCAAAGGGGAGAGAGAGAGTCGTGCATTGCTATATTTGAACACGGGGAAAGTGAGAGAAATTCTAGTGAATGGTAAATAGCTGTGTGTGTGTGTGTGAGTGAGAGAGTGTGTGTGTGGGTGAGCAAGGTGGCCTGGGTGGGTGTATAACTCCCAGCCTGAGTTATTGTCCCAGTCCGGCCCTGCTTTGATAGATGACTCTCGTCGCCTACACACCAGTCAGCCCCGGCTTTATCACGGTTCAAACATTGACGACGGGGTAAAGTGAATTTTTGATAGACAATTCATTTAGGATGTACGCCGCACCAAATTCCTTGGAGCGCTGCAATATCACTGAAAGCACATTTATGGGAACGATAAATCATGTCGGCCTCTTATCATAAAAAGCATACTTCCCCGCCATTGAGTTTGTGATGGTAGAGCCCGGACCGTGTTGATGGCACACCGACATCGTGTCCTTTGTCGCGCGTTGCCGTTCTGACAGGAAGGTCAAACCTCGGTAGTTCTACGCTGATTTGACGTGATCTGGATCTGGATCTGACGTGTGAATGGCGGCGGCCCGAGGGGGGATTCACGGTCATGAGAACTCGTGCTTGAGTAATTAGTAAACAGTGATCATTAGTTTACATGCCGTTACTGAGAGAAGGCGTGACCCTTTTTAAAGGTATTCTATGGAAGAAGTGGGCTTTGAATGTGGCGCTGATATTGTGAGATATTCTTTCCTTTTCTTGTGAAAGCACCAACCTATAGAAAGAGAAAGGGACAATACTCGTATTATCTTCAGAAAGGGAAAATATATTCATTCATCTCAGTCCCAAAGTGACCCGAGCTTCAGGAAGTAAAGCGAGTTTGAACATCACAAGTGGATCATGCAAACGGCTTGCTGCCTCATCACGTTTAAAGCACGAGGCGTGTTGGCACGTGAGGATTCCTGGCTGGCCGCTTCGCTGTTCTCCCAGGAATGGAGGTGGTCTTTATTCTGCCGCCGTCTTCTGGGAATTTCCCTGAGACACTGTTGCATGTCAACGCTGAACACTGGACAAGGCGGTGGCATTCAGCGAAGGACGACAGCAACAAGAACATACCTTACGTAGCCAAACATCAGAGACATGTACGACATGTGGGATGTCCGTGGTCAAAGCAGCAACACTGCGGGGACGATTTACGGGCATGAAGAGAATCCCAAGCGCCACTTCACATTTTCAGGAAATTGGTCGGGAGGACGTGAAAGCAGGGTTGCT
>OMOT01027387.1:0-17936 GCA_900312575.1 Acanthochaenus luetkenii | reverse complement strand
TGCTGCAAACGGTTAAACCGTGTGTGTAGAGTGTGTAGTACGCAGTATATCAGTGGTTCCCAACCGTGGCCCTCGAGTACCACTGTCATGCTGGTTTCCACTGTAGCCATCCAATCAGGGGCTGATGTGAATGCCCCTAACTAGCTGATAGAAAACCAGCAGGACTTGAGGGGAACATGCCTCAGTGTCCACAATCCGTGATTGTAACACGGCGAACGTTTGCCCTCAGGATAGAAACGTGACGATATGCAGTAAAATGGTGTAGTTAAAAATAAGCATTAGCGTGATTTAACGGTGCGGGTCGTAACAGTTTACGTATCGTTGATAGTCGTTGACTTTATTGCGCTTTTATGTGTATGTACTGCATTTCTGGGAGGAAAGCAGCCTGAAGCTGAAAAACTACGCTCCCAAAATGTTGTGTCATTGTAAATATTGTATGAGATATATTGTTTAGCCAGTAGATGATTCGTAAGTAGCTAGTAACCATCCGAACCATCCAAACAAATGTACCAAAATGGAACCTTTTCCAATTCATTTGCAGTGGAAATGTGTTTCAATTCAACACTAACACTGCATCATCGGTTTTTTTGTCAGCGCACTCGTTGTTCCAGCGGGATGTGACCTTCCTATTTCACAGAGCACATTTCAGAATCGACCAATTAGAGGTCTGGTCAACTGAGCGCATTCACAGCACTGGTCTTCCTCCCTGTAACTCTTCTGTCAGCTGTCAGCTGTGTTGTCACAAAAAGATATATAACCAGTTGGTGTTTTTTTTAACAATCTCCTTTCTGCCACTTTTTGGACAGAGTATGACAGAGTATGACAGAGTATGACAGCTATTGGAAATGAGAGAGTTTGTGTACAACATGGAGCTTTTCATCAGGTTTACTTGATGTCTGGATACTTTCCAAGCCTAAACTGTAGGTTAAGGATAAGGATGAAGCGGGTAGGGAGAATAAACCTGTGTGTGTGTGTGTGTGTGTGTGTGTGTGTTGAGTGAGTTGTGTGTGCATTAGCATGGGTGTGACAGTTCAAAGAGCGACATCAAATGAACTGGGTAGCTTCCCTGTCATGCCCTAAACAGTCTCCCAGCATCCCACTGTGTTATTAGAAGCAGCAAGGAAGACAAAGAGGGAGGAAATAGGAAAGTGCTATAACTCAAATTGCCACCCGGAGAACGCATCTCAAACTGAACGTGATCAGATAGAGCGAAGACATTAGCATTTCTATTAAAGCTATTTCGCCTCCAGCGAAGGAGTCCATTGTCTGTCTCCCTGGAAATAACCTTTTACGTTTTTTTTTACCCCCCCCAGTAAAATAAGTACGCTCTGTCATATATTTGAAATGTTACAGTACATCTATAATTCATTAGCAAATGTGTGATTTTCAAGAATTTGTTTGCGCCCGCGCGTCTGTCTGTGTCTCTCTGCCTCAGTCTGCGTGCAGCTAAGAATAGCGTTTGACTCACGGAGGCGGTCGTGGTGCCAACAGTGAACGGGAGGTCCACCTCGGTCTTATGCTCCATTAGCAGTCAGTGTGTAGTAGCACGGGCGGACATGTGTTCTGTACAGATAACAGAGAAGTGGCTGAGGCTGTGACAGAGACAGACAGCCCTAACAGACTGGCCCTAATGTCCCAGCACCGACGAAATGTCTCTCTCTCTCTCTCTCTCTCTCTCTCTCTCTATCTATCTGTGTGTGTTTTCAGAGTCAGACACCTTCAAATACCAGGGAGCATGACAGAGAGAGAAAAAGAGAAAGAGAGAGAAAGAGAGAGAGACAGAGAGCGAGAAAGATCTAGAGAGAGAGAGATACTTTGGGTGGAAATGATCTGGTTAGGTCGGAATTATATATAATGTGTCAGGGTCTGATTAATCGATTTAACAACGCTACGCTTTTGGGACGACTGGATTATGCAGACGGAGGCGATACCGTTGGTTTATTCACATTGAATCTTATTCATGTTATATTTCTGCTGTGGCGTTGATTTTCCACGCGGGTACACTTCATTTTGAACCGTAGTATCAAATCAGGAAAGTCATCAAACTAAAGCACAGGCAAGTTCAGATGCGTTCTGTTTTGATTGCGGTACAACTTGTCTTCTTAAGACAATTACAATATTTTTAACGCAGTATTAAAGTTGTACATTTGTTTCCGGTCCACGTGGAAAGAAATGGCCACTTACGCTGATATTTACAATGAAACTGCTGAGTGTTCGGATCAGTGGACCAACATTTGGGGTAATCGGAGTGAAAACATGGACTGGCACGGAACCTATTCAGCAACAAACATCATCATTTTATTATATTATGTTTTGTATATATATATATATATCATATATTTTTTCCTATTTTTTTTCAGGATTGCGTCTGATGGTCGTTGGTGTGTTTTCCCCTTGTGGCTATTGAGGATAGGCTACATGCTTCAGTACGCAGGTGTGTCTGACCTTCTTAATTACCGTTGTGTGTCACGCACCCCGAGGCAGGCAGGTTGCCGACACGCGTAGGCAAACAGCCGTCCTCGTTTCTCAAGACTTTCAATAAAGGCCTTTTCATTTTTGCAAACCCACGTGAGTGCCTGGTCCTGGATCTGTGCTCCACGTTTCACTTTTCCCTTTGTGGTCATATCTGTTCCTCCTTTATTGTTATATTATTAAAGCCAATACCAAAAATACATGATTTGCCTTTTCAAAACGTACTGTACTTACTTACTGTAGCTGCAGAACACCACGTTGATACAATCGGAGCCTATCTGGCACCACATTATCGGTCAGAATACCACGTTCCTTCCAGTCTGAACTAGTATGAATAATCTTTTGGTGATCAAATATCTAAACATATTACTTTGTGTTCAAATACTCCAGTAGTTTTGTATTCCAAAAGTCTTTCCATGTGTGAACGTACAGCTGCACACACCTTGACCTTCTGTAACCTATGTTGAATGACAGTGTTGTTATACAATAATTACATTATTTGAACTTAAGGCCAGTTTTTGCTCAGCTCTCTGATTCAGTGTGGAATAAAAGTTTGCGTCAGCGAATGACTCGATGTAAAGTTAAGTACAATTATGCTTAACATTAATAATGGGTCTTTCATCGCCGCTAATTTTCTACGCTAATTTTGTCACTGAACTCAGCAGGCAGGTTAGCCTGGCGAAATTGCACTGATTAATGGCAAATGATCCATGTAAAGTATGGTGACAGGAGGGTAGAGGAGGCCAGTAGACTTTCTATTTCAGCAAAAGTACCTCCTTTTTACCTCCGTCAACGAGGTTGTGTTTTCACCCCTGTTCGTTCATTTGCTCGTCTGTCAGCAGGAGATCTCAAAAACGTAGCAACGGATTTACATTAAGTATATTAATTATCTATCTATCTATCTATCTATCTATCTATCTATCTATCTATCTATCTATCTATCTATCTATCTATCTATCTATCTATCTATCTATCTATCTATCTATACTGTACACAGTATATATCACATTTATTTCATTATAGTTTTTGTTTTGTTCGTTTTTTGTTACCCCATTACCCCTGATTCCCCCATTCCCTTCTATGAAATATGATCTCAATGAACCAAACATAGTAAATTACATATTGTGATTGGGGATGTGCTGTAAATGGGTTTTGCATACGGTATTGTATTCAGATTAGTGAAGAAATCCACAGAGTCTTAACAAGACAGAGAAAGCATTGCTTCGAGCTCTACAATACCGACATCAATACAATACACCAAATATTTCATCCAGCGCTTGTTGTAATGGGATTAGAATTGTATGATGAAGAAGTACTTCAGATGTATTGCTAAAATATTTATAGAAAGGGGAAGGAATATAATCCACAAGAGATACAATGAAAAGAGGAGCCAAACTGATGCAGACAGGCTCTTCCATGTTCAAATGTTCATTCTTTGGGGTTGGAATATACAATATTATACAATGCAGTTACTTAATTTGTCATTTTATTTCACTCACCAATTCATTCTGTCTCTTTTTGAATGTAAGATTCCGTTAACAGGTACTTGTTGGTGATGATAGAGCCTACTTTGAGGTAAGGTCAAATGCATTTGGCACATATGAGGTTTTATATCCTGAACTTTCACCAAATGAAGTTAAAAGTTAAATACAAGTGAGTATTTTTTATTGTTTTGCCCCCTATTCAGTCACTAGCGATAACCTGACATGTATCCCATTCATCATCCATCTATTTCCTCTTCAGAAACAATTAAATGGAAGGTACTAACTATATCGCATGAGCTTTCAAAATGAATCTAAAACCCATTTTTCATCTGCCTAATCTAGTCTTGGGTCAGTGATGTTGCCGCTCTTGTGTCAGATACTCGGAAATTGTCTCAAGACCGGCAGTTCTAATATACCGTGTGGACATTTGTCATTTCCATCTGCAATATGTGATGTGCCCAAGTTACTAATCCCAAATGAACCTCAACTTCTGATTACCCCATTCCATTTTCTTCTGCAAACACAGGAAAGCCAGCACGTTGCGCAATACCAATAAAGGCAAAGATGGAATACCCAAGCAGGCACAAAATGAAGACCCGTGAGAATGGCTTAGCTGGACTGTGTTGGAGGTGAGGACAGAATGATGAATGAACCCGATACAGACGAGCTGGCTTCACGTAGGGAGACAGTGCTCAAGTATGGTCCTTTAATGGGAGCGAGCAGATACACTGAGCTTCCTGTTTGCCTGAGAAGACTGTAATTCATTGAATTCACATTTACATTTCACATTTAGCTGAT
The DNA here is from genome assembly GCA_900312575.1 of Acanthochaenus luetkenii. Lineage (NCBI taxonomy): Eukaryota > Metazoa > Chordata > Actinopteri > Beryciformes > Stephanoberycidae > Acanthochaenus > Acanthochaenus luetkenii. The sequence continues at coordinate 13,182 of OMOT01027387.1, read as the reverse complement.
GCTCTTATCAGAAGCGACTCACATAACTCTGTCCAGGGAGCCCAGACGACTCTCTGGTGTGGAGCCAGCAAAGGAGACCTTAGTAGATACTGCAGGTGATCTGTTTATTAGTACATGTAACATAACAAATACCATTCGGTGGATGATTTTATCCAGATCGCTTTTCGGTGCCCTGTGAGTGCCGCTTGAAGCCGGAGCCGCTGGTAATGATGAGAACAGTCTGCCATGACACTCTATAGCAGGAGTCAGGTCGAGGTCAGATTCATTAACAGAGACAGGAACAATTTATTCTGAAAGGACACGGGTCAAGAATGTACAACAGGAAACAAACGCCGGGTTTGAGGCGACAAGGTGTGTTGCTTAATAGGCTCGTGTTCAGTTTAGGTTATAAACAGTTCATCAGTTTCAAATGACATTTCTAGTTTAGCTACTTCTTTGTGGACTAATGAGGTTGAGGGAGCATACTGTTGGCATTCAATTACTGTCCGGACTGAACGATGTGACCAATACGGAAGCAAATGAGCAAACTGTTCTCTGGTAATATTACTGCTTATTAAGAATAAACTATTTTCATGCTTTCCAGGTTAGTGGTTCCCAAAGAATGGCCTGGGGTCCCATTGGGGTCCTTGAAGGAGTTCTGCAGGGTTTGCTGCAAAATGAGGATTACATTTCTTCCCCTTCTATTTAATTCATTATAAGTTAGCATGATGAAGCATATTAGTTTCATCAAAGACTGTAGAACATTTATGTCTATGGGCATTTCAGCTTTAATTGGCCAAAGGATAATTCTATACAAGCAATTTTAACACTGCCCCATGTAAAATATCTTATTTTGAATTATCACTGTATTTCATTGTTTTACATTTTATAATAAGGTTGTCCTAACTAATGTTAACTTAAGTTAAGTTAAGTTAAGGTGCACCGAACTCAAATAACTGCTTTAGACACAGATTTACCAATGTTCATAATTATTAATATTGACAGATCATATTAATGAATATTCATTCATTAATGTTAACTCAATATCAATACTAAAATGAAGGAATAAAAAAAACAATAAGCATTCTTTATATTTTAATCATATATAAGTCAACTCCATAAATATTTGGACTGGGACGCGTTGTAAGAATGGAGAAAAAGCAGAAAATATAAAAGTCCTTGATAATGATTTAACAACACTGACCTCTCAACTAGCTTAATGATTATATCAATAACTATTAACAACAAAAAGGCGTTGTATATTTTCTTCCTCTAGAGAGGCTTGAGGACTGAATGAGTGAATGGCAGCACTTTTACAGCAGGAGCTTTCTTTGTGCCATGTCCCTGAATATGTCGATAGCCTCACTGTGGTTAATTGGGATGTCTTTTTCAATTGCCAGCAGCAGAAGGTTCGACCTTCTCCAAAGAGAAGGCCTCTCCACTTTTGTTTAAATTCACGTATTTTGAGAAAAATGATTTGGCATCATGGTTAAATAAGTGACGCAAGAAAAAGACAACATACAATAATGTCAAGCTGAGCCGTGAATAGTAGTACAAAATGAAGCTATTGTAATGCTATATCTAGGTTTACTTGGATTTCACTATTTGACCATTAATAAGTCGGCAATTATCTGGCTAGCTAGCTAAGTTAACGCTGATATAGTGCTCAGATAAGATATTTACAGGAGTATTAATAACTGGCCCAGTTAACAGTTTGGGTTCGTTTTTATGTTAGGTTTCGTAATAAAAGAGGAAGTTCTGGCAAAGGGAGAACTTTGTACTATTTGTTTTGCAGTGTGAAACCTTCCCCTTGTCAAATTATCTTCACAGTAGCTGTTGAAGGCAACATGGTACTTGTGTAAGTCTGCAAACTAGGTCGTGTAGCGACAGTACGTCACCCTGGAACAGAAAAACTTCTATTTGTATGAACAGAAATACTTCTATTTGTATGAACAGAAAGACTATTATTATTGTGCGAGTCAGGTAACTACATTCAAAGTCTGCTGTTGTTTTCCACAAATTTAGAGCGAAGTGGCTCTCTATCTCTGAAATTGTTCATCTTAAATATTCATTACTGCATCAGCGAGCATAACAATATTCCGCTTGGCAGACACTCTAATAAATGTCCAGGTGGACAAAGGCCCCTTCAAAGACAGACATATTGTACGCTCTATCGCTTTGTAGATGTCGTTTTAGTGTGGACATTATTAACTACCACCTTCACTCTACTTATTGCAGAGCGTGACAAGCAATTGTACTTCTGATGATTGAATTTTAAACACCAAGAAGAGAACATGTTGCTCAGCCACACAGCCACGCAAGTGTCGATGCATTTCCATGCAAAGTATGCACTGCAAAGTACAATCTATAATCGTGACCATTTCTAGTTACAAGCCTGTACGTATTGCAGGGTCCAATGTTGAGGATTTTTCCACTTGCCTGGTCGGGAAAGTAGGTCAGAGGTCTACTTGCCCCCAGAATATTTTCACTGGCCCAGCCGGCAAAAATGCACATGGATTTAGGATTTTATTAGGATCCCAAACGGACACAAAAACATAAAAACATGACAACAGGTGAGATGACAGCGACAAAGTAGGCAGTTGATTGACTGTGAATAAATGTAACCATAAAATTCTAAAGTCAAAAGTATTTCAAATTATTGTATTCATAGATGAGCCCTCTGTACCAACTGATAGAAGCTTTCCTGTAAATGTAACCAGCAGTATAGTATAGTCCAATATAAGGACTTGACGCTGCCGTCTGTTGTCGTGGGCATCGACTGTATGTTTGCGGTAATTGTGGCGGCTTTAAGAATGAGGCAGCTCGGTCCGCCTGACTTGTAAATTGCCCACAAATATACATAAATGTTACGGGATTGATTCATCATTTTCAACCCAAGGAAACTGTCGCTTGCACAGCAAAAGAAAAAAGCTTCGTAATTCAAAGTACCTGCCACCATGTCTTCTCCACACATCTCTCTCTACCTCTCTACCTCTCTACCTCTCTTCCTCTCTTCCTCTCTACCTCTCTTCCTCTCTTCCTCTCTTCCTCTCTACCTCTCTAACTCTGATGTGGCGTGCGATCTGATTAGTCAGAAAAGGCACAGAAGAGAGACAAAGATAACAGGCTTATAACTGGGTGAGAAATGCCCAGACCAGAACGTGTTTTTCGGTCCAATTTGTCCACTGTCAATGTTTAAAAATGAATAACCTGATGACATTTTTTTTTATTTGTATGTCCTTGATGACAATATTATAATTGAGCCTTGGTTGGCAGTCAAATTACCTTTATTTCTAACTTTACATAGTTTTTCGGCAAAGTAGATGTCCGTTTAAACAAACAGTGGATAACTTCCCACTCATCATTTGGTTCATTCCAAAGTTGCGCGGCCCAAGTAATTGGAAGGAGCGCTGATCCTTTGAGCCCACTAGATATTAGCACTAGGGCAAACTCAATGAACTAGAAAACAAACACATGTGATAACCTAATTGATCATTAGCATTAGTTGAATTCAATATTGACCTCCATATATCTGGGCCATACTTTAAAGCCTAGGAAGAAAGAAACGTTCCCGAATTGTATTTGTGGAGGGAAAACATTTGTTGTTTTCCCTCCTCAGTAGTCTGGTAGTCTGTCGTATAAATAGTGTGTACATTCAAACATCACATCTCATTATACACATAATAAGCTGCAGCGTTATTAATGTACTTTTATATAGATGTAACAGTGTATTCCCTTTGTTTTCCCTAAATGAATACGCAGGGTGGCTGATTAGATGCGTGAGCATGGTGCGGTTCTCTTCCCCTCCTTTTCGCCAGCAGTTGAATGTTCTTCGGTGTGATTTACATTTCCTTCGGGGCTCTCGCAATGACTACGTTACTCGAATTGATCGTCAAAAGGAAATCACACAACTGCTATTTGTCAACGGGCAGAGATTGCACACGCCATGCAGCCGCCTTATCACACTAAGCACACGCTAACTCCGGAAGGGCCTGCGAGGTGATAAAGCGCGTAGAATGGGGCACCGGTTTGGCTTCTTTTGAACACAAAGCAGCTTGCACGGTGTGAAGATGCTGGACGCTTGTCCTCACAACTGGCATAAGCGCCGCGTGCGTCCCTCATCCAGATGGAAGGATTTAGAACGACTACGGGAAAGGAATGAAACAAAATAAGACCGGAGACAGCCTTGTCCGTCTTGGAGGAGGGCGACGGCGTGCGGTTATTGGACGGAGAGCGCGCTGGCATCGATGTGTGGCGAACAGGTGTGGGGAAGATAGGAATTATTTCGCCGATGAATAGAAATAGGTCATTTTCATCCGGATGCTTTTTATCGACTTACATATCATCCTTCCGTTGGCGGAGGCAGCCATGCAAGGCGCCAAACTTGGGGTTAGGTGCCTTGCTCAAGGACACTACTCCTTCCTCCTGAGCCGCAGTGTGCAAGGAGGACATCAGCATGCAGAACACACAGTCATCACCTCACACTGTGCACAATTGCTTCCTTTTTGTTTAGCCGAGCTGCTCTATTGGAGAGTCATCCAATCAATGTGATTGTGGTATATTGTTTGACTCACTCCAGAGCCTCCTTACAATCACTGCCACGATCAATGGGCATCGCTCCCATCTCCCCGCCGCCACGGTGCAGGTTTAACCCCGGCACACTATAAGAACGAGATCAATTACCGCGTGTAAAATGTATCTATGATTATTAGTGCTTTTGTTACCTATCATGTTATGTACCTGCCGTGTATTATGAATTGACCAGCATCGTTTAGCGGGTGACGCAGACGAAAGCCTCGTTAGTGTTGGTCACGTGGAAATTGAACCATCTTCTTCTTTAACTGCCTCCACTTTCTTTTCACGTTTACAGCACAGTCAATGTTGCATTGGCCACGGGGACAAAAGTTCATTTTTGTCTGGTGGAAAATGGCATTTGCCTCTGTTGCACTAATCTGCCTCCGTCATCTCCGCCTCTTCCGAAACGGCTTCGTCAGAAAATACTACTGCTGTGCTAATGAGATTGTGGCTGTGTCTGCGCAACGGTCGTACTTATTCCGCTTCTTCTTCTTCTCTCTCTCTCTCCGCATGCCGCTCTTGGATAATGAAACTCAAAATGTTCAAGTGTTATTTGTTCCTGCATTTCCAGCCAGGGCAGTGTGCGTCAGCCCGTGCCTCTGCCACAGTGCTGAGCAGTGGCGACGGCCTAAGCTGTGCTGATAGATGGCTTGGCTGCAGGCGTCGAGGGCTGCCAAGCACCGGTGCTCGCTCCAGCTCCCACCGACGCAGCGCGACTCTTAAGCCCAGGGGTATGGCTTAGAATGCAGCTATTAGAGCAGTCCGGAAGATTTCATGAGCTCATTATAGTCAAGTGTTGAACACACACACTCACACACACACTCATGCACACGCATAGGCAGGTACGCATGCACACACAAACACACTGGCCACTTAGAATGCAGGTCCATGGAACACTGAGGGCAGGACTCACTGGAGCCTCACCCAAAAAAAATCGGAGATGAAAATGTAGGACGGTTGCATCATTATAAAAAAGACCCGCAACACATTTATTCCTCGGGCAGGACGGGTGTTCAGGACGGTAACACTGTCACTTTCCGTGCCTGTTGATTATATTTGCTTGCGCGGGTGAAGTTTGCAATCTTATGAAACGACACCTTGTTTGCTTTCACTAATAGCGTTCACAACTTTATTTTTGTTAATAAATGTTGCAAAATGTCACCCTACACGTTGTCAATGCTATTTTGTGTATAGAATCGGGTACTGTGTATTGATCCAGCTTATCATGAGGTGCAGGAGAATATCACAAGAGAGCATTTCTGAACCGTAGCTTCAAAGTTTGAGACCAAAGGACCAAAAACTGTAAAGCCGAGGCGTTCAAATGTTATCGTCTTGGTTACCGGCATCTGGTGCTTGGTGTGTGTTTAATTCAGACCCTGTATACTACTAATAAAACGTTCTACAATTAAATAGTCTTTACATTAAAAGTAGTAAATACCCTCTGGGATTAAACTGCACTTTCACTGAACACATATCGTGTGTCTTGTGCTTTGTTCCGTTTCCCCGTTTGTCTCATACTATTCTGTAATTCCATTGATTGTTGTTCAGCAGATCTAGTTTGGCTCATTTTCTGTCCCTTGAGACAGACATGCTTGTGATAAAGGGCCGTATGAATAAACGAACTTGAACTTGAACTGAACCGGTAGAGGGAGAATTTCTCAAAGTACAATATTTGCTACAATCGTGTGGGAAATGATCCAAACCTGTTGTGGACAGTAAATGCGAAGCGGGAGGCTCATCAAAAGCGAGCGTTGATGTATTATGAGAAAACGGGTAAAGCAAGTCGTTTGCAGTAAAGTTGCTTACGACCTTAAACGTGTGTAGATTATTCCCCTGGCTTCCCTCCAGACTGTCACTCTGCCCTTTGTTGACTCGCCCGGCTGCGATGAGAGACACAGCCATGGCTGCCCAGCGAGCCCAGTTAGCTTTTTGATTTATTGAAACCCACTGTTGGCCAGTGCTGAGTCACCAGCTCTGCGGCGGAAGCCAGACTGATATTTCACAGTTCTTGCCCCTACTTTCACTCCACTTAGTGTCATCATATTGTCAGACATTCTCCTCAGCTCACGGTAGCCATGGATGGAGTCGTTTATCAGGCAAAGCCACAACTGACAGGGCACACTTGAGTTCAGCGATTGATGCACGAACAATGGTCAGTGTTTTGCTTCCATATCTGCTTCTCTCAGGGTGAAAGAATATATACATCAGCAACACCACGTGTATGTATAAATATATATTTCATGATTATTTTTCTGTTGAAATCCACTATGACTTTTGTAATGTTCCACTAATGTACCACAACTGAGATTAGTAATGGACCGTGATCATAAAGCATCTCATAAAACTGCCAATGAAAATAAAATACATTTAAAAAAATCATACAGTATATATATATATAGGGCATTTCAGAAGTACACATTCAACCAATGCAGACAAAGGACTGTGCAAGATAGCATGTGACAGTGTCGCAGAGAGAACGCAGTAATGGGTTTAAAAAAAAAGAAGTAATGTTAGATCAGCAAGCTGTTCACTATAACCATATAGTATATTACCACGCCATGGGGGTTGGGATATTGGACATTAGGCCAATAATATCCTTGAGATGAACGAAATGCTGAAAGTTTTATTATCCATCCATCTTCAACCGCTTATCCGAAGTCGGGTCTTTATTAATTTTCTTCTTTTTATTTTAACATTTGGAGAATAGCCTTAATAGCCTCTTAAAAACCTGCCATGGTTGACAGACTCACTTAGAACTCTTTCTGTTTTACTTTTCAAACAAGTCAGTCATATCACTGCATTTCTCTGCCAAATGTTGCTATTGGTGGTTGCAGAGGCGCTTAAAGCCTAAAACCTGAAGCAAAATCTTTTGGAACTAGTCAATATCAACACACTTTCCGGATCATTTCTTTTCAGTAGATGGAACTTTCACGCATATAATAAAAATAAATTCCTCACACCACAGTTTGTCTGCTAAAGGCTAAAATCCCATTTGCTCGTTCCTATACATTTGTTATTTTCTGTTCCCCGACGTGAACCTCGGTCTCGTCTCACCAGGGCAACACAAACCTGTGCGGCCCTAAATTCTCTGGCGCTTTAAACCGTAATAGCGATAGTAATAGTGGTGAGATTGAAACTGCGATCATGTTGTTGCTGCAAGAATAAAAGGACGATTATGTTCCTAGCTTATCCGTTACTGTCTGTTGTGCTTCAGTTTCCAGCACGGTGCAAGTCCTGGTGAAGACTTCTGCATTTAGAAGCCTTATCAGAGCTTCCTTTCAGCCTTACTAGGCCTTTGTAGAAAAACCTGCCTCTTCCTCTCCCCCCCATCTTCCTCATCCCCGCATCTCTGGGACATTGATGATAATCGCTCACACCTTACACATGCCAGCGTCGTCACAATCTCTGGACAAGTCTCCTTTTCCACGACGACCGCATAAACATCTCACTGCCTTCGTGTTTGTTTGCTTATACAGGTTGTTATTAATTACTTTTAGGCGAGATGTTTCAAAGCCCTCATTCGTTGACCTTCATTTGTCACAGACTCCCCGAGCTGATCCCACGTAATTACTCATTGTTGAGGATGGGATGATGAGCAGTCCATAATCAAGCAGCTCAGAGTTAAGAAACTCTCTTTGTGATTGATAGCGAGTTGTCACTAATGGCAAAATAATAAAGCCACGGTGTGCCACAGGGAAGCCCGACAGGCAATGGAATTGAGAAAAGATGAATTAATTACACTTGTCCGCACTGCGTCTACTCACTCGCTCTCCAAGTGTGTCCGCTTTGTCCTTGAAAAAGTTTTCCTTTCAAGTTTTAGTGTCTCCGGACAATAATATTTGACATGCATTGAAATATTGTTTTTGGTTTCCCGGGCTAGGTTTCTAAGCTACTTGAAAACAATTCAAAATCTGTGTACATGGGGCCGGAGGCAAAATCAAGGGAAATACAGTATAATTATATAGAGAGGTTTTGAGATAAAATGTATAATCCATGATGATAAACCATTTATTTTGCCTTTGGTATACAAAATGCTATCTAATGCACTAAGACGTAAGTTTCTAATTGCACAAAATATCATGTCATCTTTAAATAATCGGCACATAGTTTTAATTAAATTCCCTTCTGTTTGTCTCAATATGAAAGGAGATAAAATAATGGTAGTAATATGAGAGAATTACAGAAATAAAGTTTGATTTCAAAAGTGAGACAAATGGTCTACGTTTAAGACATTCATGGGAAGTCTGATGAAGATAATAAAGGCATATTTTCAACAATACATATTCACAGGATGTTGAATAGTGTGACCGCAAATCAACACGTTTCATGTTTGAGCAAAGCTTCCGATATGTAGTTATATGCTTTCTTTATTGGCTTCTGTTGGATATATTGGATATCTTGTGTCCTACCAGAAAGTTGGAGATAATGGCAGAACAACCTTTTTTGGGTGATCATTCTAGAAATGTACCATCGTCCTACACAGAAAGGCATATTACTGTACGTTTGCAATCTAATCAAATGATAGAACAAGAATGAGTAATTTCCTCCGTCAAATATCCAAGGTTGTGCATGTTTCTATTTTGATTCGCATACAGAACAAAAATACATGAAAACTGCCTAACAGGAGCCACATAATTAGCTTCCCATTCATGTTTTGTAATTGCTCCTAAAGAGCCTTGAGGTCTTCATCCAAAGACAAAAACAAAGCAATGCACTTGGGAATGTTCTAATCCACCAACTAGTTGCCATACAACCAGTACAGGGACGTTATGCATGGGACTGACATGGCATTTCTGGGAGGTTGTGATGGACGGACGTTTCACAGAAAACATTTCAGGACGTCCAAAGCCACTTTTGAAACTGAACGAATGATTAGGCCAATCATGCCGATCCTGCCAAGCCTATGTTGTTACTTATAAATGCGTTTCCATCTCTACTTATTCGCAAATTCACAGTTCGCATCGCAATTACTTTAGCAACAACTACAAAAATTCCACTTCACGTTTTATTGTAAGGTTGACAATGTGACATTTTCAGTTTGGGCCGTTAGAGAGAGACTGTGCTGTGAACAAAAGGTCCTTGGTTTGATCCCTGCAGATCCCAATGTGCGCAGTAAGTGTCTTTTAGCAACATACCGACTTTCTCCTTGCTCAATTAGCAGGTCGTTCTGAATAAAAGTGTCAGGAAAATGCCTGACAAAAACAAAAGTGCAGATTGTGTCCAGTCCCACAGCTCTTTCTTTGAGGTGGCATATAGGCCTAATTAATGTTCTGTTCATTTGCATGTGATTTCAACTCTGGTTCCCTCAGTTGCCTTTATTTCTTGTGTGGCGAAAACAGTAACGTTGGGCCGCTTCACTTGGTAGTTAATGTTAGCGGCTGTAATTACAGCGTAGCTTATAGCGTGTTGTAAAACCCCAGTGTATGTGTTGTCTTACACTCACGTCATTCAAGAAAAGTACCTGTACTTTTTTTATTTGCTGTTTTCATGCGCACAGTATAAATAATTCTAGGTAGAAACATGCAAAAAAATACTTACAATATAAAGAAGGGTTTATTTCAACAAGGGTCCTTTATTGCGCATATAAGGGTTGTCGACACGTGTTGGTGGATGGACATGCACATGCATAACAACACACAAACAGATACAACAAATACGATACGTCTCTATGGATACAGGGTGTAGGCAAGGTTCCTACACCCCGTCTGTCTCGTCCTGCAGGCTATGCAGTGTTCTGTGCTTCCTCTTTCCCTTCCATCTCTCTTTTCCAGGGGTCTGGAGTGGAGCTGGAGTTTGCATAACCTTGCTTAGTAAGTTAGTTAGTTCGTCTCCTGTCCAGGGCAAAGTCTTCCTACTGGTGGATGGGATATACAAATAAACACTGTCTCATAGTATTATGCTCTGTGCAAGCAGGTTTTCTAAAGTCTAGCACTACTATTAAACTATGAAGCGATTGTTAAAAATGTGCATGTAACTCAAATGAACGTTAGGACCTGACACCACCTGATCTGCTTCATTGCTATGATCATTATTGCTCAAGGCCAACATCATGCAAACACGACATGGCACACAACATGTAAACCAGATTTCACACCAACCATTACCTCCTGTACTTTTCTTCCTTCTGCCCTCAGTATCTAACTACATTTTAAAATAAATACAATCTGCATCTGACTCTGCAACTTTCCAAGTAGTTGCATTTGAGAATTCGGCTGAAATCAATAATTAGATGCAGGCTAGGCCTCTCGTGTAAGTACTGTAGTTTGAAAGCGTAATTAATATTCATGTAGTTAGCGTATAAGCTTCAAATCTCGGTTGACTGAATGCAGCATTTCTGTCCCAACCTGCTGTGTATGTGGAAGAACAAGTGAAAAAGAGCTATTGTCAGCACTTTGCCACTTCATTCTGGTGCTAACGGTGCTAACAGAACTCTCTCAACGTAACATGTATCCATGATTGGAGCCAGAGCAGGTCAGAAATGTCTTCTGAGATGATTTCAGATGGCGATTTGTCTCTCCATTGTCTGGTTAACGAAGCCGAGTCCCCAGCTCTCATCAGCACAAAGCCTTGGATAAAGAACCACACTGTGCCTGTTGAAAACATTTGCATTCTCAATGGAATTTGCAGGTGTTTAGTCAATCAAAATAATTTTGCGTGTGGAAATTGCATTGCACCTGCAAGTACACAACCTCGCCGTAACTGAAGCGGTTACGAGCATACGCACGGATTTATCTGTGCGTCAATGAGCGTTAATGAGGTTGAATTTGTCAGAGTGTTGGAAATACTGTGCACTGAAATGAGATGAATAGAAAAAGTCTCACGGCGGGATACAAGAAGAATATTGTGGTTTAGTGTAAATAAAGTGTACTTTGAGTGTACTACTATGATGAATTGTGAGTTTTCTGATTGAGATTTTAAAACGGTTTCTCTAGCCGTACCATTTCTGAATAGCTTTTTAAGTGCAGAGGATTTATTATATTTTCTAATTGTTGTAATTGTGTAACTTATTAATCTCTTTGCACTTCATGGCCAGTAATAATTGAAATTTCTTCCATGAAGAACATTTCACTTGGAAACCTATTGTGTATTAAGAGTTAAATGCTTTGGATGAAGTTTTGTATGAAATGTGTTTTGTTTCTATGTGATATCTTTTCCCCAAAAAAACATTTTAATGGCGTGACGAGTATCATTGGTATAATAATGACATTTGTGATGATGAATTGCATGAATGATTCATTGTTGAGTTTTTAATTACTTGAGAGGAAATTCTCCCACAGATAAAAAGGGTCCTGGTGGAAGTTTTCAGTAATTGACTTTCTTCTGGCAGGTGATCTGAACTTTTCACCTCGGCTTTGGTGTCTCTTGTTGGCTCAGCACCTTTTTTAATGGCGGTGGGAAAACCTCCTCAGACATGTGACGTTCCCTATCACTACAGATGATCTTAAGATGTATGATTTCTCCGATGGGACTCTGAGTGTCGGCACAATCTTGAAAAAGTGAAGAAACGCAACCCACACTCTAGTCCAGTGGGTCAGGACCCCCAGGGGGGTCGCGAGATGACATATGGGATAGGAAAATAACATATTACTATTTATTCTTGCTTTTTTCTGGTGAAATGCTGAATCATTTTCAGCCTCTAGGCCTCCTCTGATAATCAAATGAAACAACCTGAAAAGGGAAAATCATTTATTGGCTGAACTGTTCATCATTCTGCATTGTGCAAAAGTTTGAGAACCACTGCGATAGTCAAGTCACAACTGATGTGGTCCAAGGTCCATTTTGTATTAGTACATCTTCTCACAGGAAATGAACACTTTATGTCCATAGAAATTCCACATGATGCATTTTCTGCACGCAATTGAGCATCAAAAGGTTATAAATAGCTTCCCCCCTTCAGCAGTCCAATCATGGTACAATTTGACCACTGTGCGTAATCAATGCAAGACTCATTGTCACTTGACTATGTGCAAACAAAAACAAAACTAGACACTGGCAGCCATTTAAGCGAGGTTTTTTAAAATGACTGTCCAAGGCCGCCATCTTTAAACAAAAATTGTACCAAAGAGGGAACTAACAAAGGAGACACTCAACCACTCAACTATCTATCCAGAAAAAAGCAAAGGGTTTCTAATGTACTTATGGTTAAAGACACACATACAAGCATGTCTGTCTCCTTTGTTAGTTCCCTCTTTGGTACAATTTTTGTTTAAAGATGGCGGCCTTGGACAGTCATTAAAGGGCTATATAAATAAATGAACTTGAACTTGAACTTACAGAAAACCAGAAGAAGAAAAGGCGCCACTGCAACACCATGGGCAGTGCATACTAAAACCAGGAAGAACACAAGTGGAAAGACAGATGAGCTACGGCTGGCAGCCTGTCAGCTTGTCACAAACCTGGCTTGTCAGAGGCATCACAAACAGTCAGCCACACCGGGGGATTCGATACTAGGGACCACTTATACTCTTCCTCTCCTGCCCACTGTGTTCCTGCAGGATCTGACTGAGGAAGACTTCCATGGCCACCAAACACCACTGGGAAAGCCTCCTTCCACTATCGAATCCTGCAGTATCTGATTGAGAAGGACCTCCACGGCCGACGGATGCTTCATGACCGCTGAGAACTGTC
>OMOT01027385.1:0-10148 GCA_900312575.1 Acanthochaenus luetkenii | reverse complement strand
CCCAACTCCTCTTGTTTCTGCTTCACATATCTGCACCAGTACTCTGCATTTCTTTCCCTCTCTCCAACACATATAAGCACACATGCACACACACACACACACGCAGAAGAGGATACGGTTTTTATCCCAGTGGAAGCAACAAGCTTTCTGCAATCACAAAAATATGTTGTGCTGAAAAACATCACTGTACTTTAATACAACACTTGGCTTCTTACTTTTCTTGGCATTCAGCTCCACCGGCTGGTACTTTACAGACTTGCTGCCGCCAATCCTCTTCAGGCGGGCAAAGAAGGTCTGTGACTCTTTGTTGGCGGCTCCAGTCGGTGTTTCATGGATGTCTGACTCATCAAATACACTGTCCTCCTCTAAGATAGAGAAAACATGTGGAAAATAGCAATCAACATTAGTAAAACAATGGGATTATCCAAACCCGATAGACAGTGTGGTCAAAATATTATTTCCATGAATGATATCCGTTCTGGAAAAGAATTTTCTATCTAAAATGGATTAATGCACTGTGTATTTCAAAAACACAGATGATTCTATTCTCAATTACGTAACTATTTAGTAAGCAAAGGTCTTAAGATGACTCGTAACTCGACCAATAACCCGTACTGTGCTCCACATCATCCTGTCATGTCATGGTAACATCATTTCTGGAGGCGGTTTATGCACAGGGTCCAGAACGCATAATCAATAGAATACATGTCTGCATTTTTGCTTCGTTATTACCTATTCAGAAAACTGCCTTTATTTTTGCTTCACCTTTTTCCTTCTCGCTGTAGCGGCTCATGTTGGAGTTGTCGCTGTAGAGGGGTCCTGCTGTGGCGTGGGGACGACAGCTGTGATACTGAGCATTCAGCGTGTTGATGGTGATGTGGATCAGGTGGAGGACTACTTTGCTCCCATCCATGTCTCTGTAAGGGTACTGTGGTGAATAGAAGAACACAAGCTTATGACGTATATCTCTCAGCCTCATAGCAATTCGGATATCACAAAATAGAAATTAGTATAATACGCGACGTATCATCAGCAATCACTTAGAGCTCACACTCAATTCAAGAAGCATGTTCGTTTGGGGACCGAATGAATGATGCGGTGGAATCCCGCTGTGCATTATGCCATGTGGTGATAGGTAGGGTACCTTATAGAGGATGACTAGCAGGGCTTTGAGCCACATCTGTCTGATGTGTGGCCTCAGGGCCCAGAGGGAGCAACGGGGCGGCTGCTGGAAATAGTGTCTCAGCTGGGGACAAGTGCAGTATTTCAACACCTGAACCACCAGGGGGAGCAGCTGCTTCCCCAGACCAATATTGTAGTCCATCACCTGGAAAAAAAACAGCATTGGAATTCATTAGCAATAGTACATACTGTAATAATCACCGTATACAATTAAACACCATTAAAGCTCCAGCAATAAACACAGAATACCAAACAAGGTGCTGTTAAATAAGGGAGTTATATGTCAGTCACCTGTGCGATGCCAGCGATGAAGGCGTTGAAGCAGGTGGAGGTGCGCATCTTCTGAGGCGCGATCATGAAGCAGCCCTCCTGCTGGTCATAGCCCAGCAGCACATACAGGTGGCGCTTCACGGCGTTGAAAGCCTTGGCACTGCCAATGTCGGCCTCGGCGCTACTCTGGTCTTTGGCCATGAATTTCATGAGCACCATGATCAGCTGGTGAACCGTCTGGTGGTCTATCCCAGCGTCCTCGGGCAGTAGGTCTCTGATGATGGAGTCGTCCTCGGGTGATGGGGTCTGGCCTAGGAGAGGGGCTGAAGCGTCAGGGTTAAAGGGCGGGAGGAAGCGTGCTGCAGACAGGTACAGGGGATGGGAAGAGGGAAGGGTGCATGGGGGGCATCATCATGCACTGTACATGGACGTCACTGCAACATGTGGAATATGTAAACGGGTAAAACACGACAAGCTAGCTATTTCTACGATTTACCTTTCGCTCATTCCAGTGTCAGAATTCGTTTAAGCCTTATGAAAGAACAATGAATGTCGCCATAGAGCAGACGTTGCTTTTTCATATTTTCACACAGCCCATCAGCTTTGTTGACAGTCATACATGTGTGTTTACTCCAATATTACGTCATTATGCAGAATAATATGTTTCAGATTTGGATTGTTATTTACCTGGCGGGACTTTCTCTATCATATCTCCCAGTGTCGGGGCAGAGTGCTCTTGCCTCGTAAGCCTTAGAGCTAAAAACCACATACGAAGAACACACAATTTAGCAGACAGCACAGGACACATGTCTGAGCTTGGACAGTCACGTGACACGAAAGTTGCTGCATAGGAACAAGAGATGCAAATGCGCGAGGAGAGAAACATCAGGAAAATGGGTGCAGACTTTGGTCAAATAGTATTTGCAAACAAATCTTTGCATTTCGTTTCACCTGCAAGGAAGACAAAATGAGCAATTCAGATAGTGTCAGGTGGTTCTCTTTTTCAAATGCATTCCGGGGACTGTCTCAACTTTCTGGCACTCCCTGTATTGTCCCATGCTGGACATCCACCAATGTGCCTTAAACAAACACTATTTGACCTCGGCCTGTATGGAACTGACACGGGTTCGGACAGATAAACAGACAGACTGTGCTACTCACGAAGTCGGTTGCTCAGTGACTCGGGGAGGGAGAACGCCCGTTTAGACTCTGACGGGCCCTTCACACTGTCACGGAGGGAACGCACGCTCTTCTGGCGATTCCTGGCGAAACGAGCCCGTCGGATCTTCCAAATTGCCGCGTCACTGAGGTTGGCCACGTTGGTTCGCACGGCTGTGATAGCTGACAAAAGAATGAACCTATCAGGCTGTAATGCAAGATTTTCAGATGCAACAAGCATATTGTGTCTGGCACGTTTTTCGAAGTAGGTTACGGGTAACTGTGTCAAACCACAATGTGGTGTACGTGCACTATCAGCTGGGGGAGTACGTGTCTGAATGGGGACATCGCAGCTACGTACTGGTGGGGAAAGGGAAATCCTTGTTGCAGTCCAGGTGTAGCTGGGCCTCCAGAGACAACGTTTCAAAGCGGTTGACAAAAAACTCCCAGCTAAGAGCGGGAACCTCCTTCTTCAGGAAGTGCAGCAGCAGAAGCTTGCTGAGGATGATGGGCCGATCCCTCACTACAGTGTCAAACTGGAAATCCAGGCACAGGCACAAGCCCTAGATACCAATACAGACACACACACACAATTGTATACACACAAAGCGTTAATCGTGTCGTCCAATGAATCTGCCTTTCTCCAATTTACATCGTCCCTTTGCTATGTCTTAATGTGTCTTATTTACAGTTTTTTGTATATTTTGTCTGTCCACAAAAATGTCCCGTCCGAGTCCGGAAACTTGTTGCGTGAGCAGGTCACCTGTAAGGCCGGCCTCTTGATGGTGTCCAGCAGGAGTCTGGCCCGGGTGGCCACGGCTGGGTTGACATCCTCCACAGAGGCCAGGAAGCAGCAGAAGGCGTGGGCCAGGGAATACTTCAGCAAGTGGTTTTTCGTCACTGAGCCGATGTCCAGGAACCGACACAGCACCGCTACCTTCTCCACTGGGGGTTTCCATGACGATGCAGGGCAAAAAGGAACACCTCAGCACCACAGACAGCCCACACAACATAATCAACAGGCACTAGAGCTGCCTAATGTCACCATGACATGGTACACATAACCTGTTGTGCTAATCGGGTCATTCAGTAAGCGAATTCTATGTCAACGTGCTTGTATTCTCATAACACATGGACGGTATTAATATGAACTCCGTATCTTAAAGCATTAAGGAGTTACAGTTATAGTCAATAAATCAATTTCCTCTTATTAATATGCACATTTATGGAGCAATGTGCTCCAAAATCTAATTAGATAATCCTGTGGTGTAAATATAACATTTACATCATGTATTGTTCTTAAGTTATGGTGTTCTCAAGAATGAGTCTAAACACAGACACAGAAAGACAGACAGACAGACAGACAGACAGACAGACAGACGCCACCTTGATGACATCATGTCCATCATATCATGTACCATGGTGGCTGGACATAAACACGTATATAATGATTTATAAGAAAGAGAAGCAAACCTCGTTGCTGCGTACAGTAGCCTAATCATTGGCTCTGTTTATACCTGAATGTGTAATGTAAAAATAGAGGAGTAGTTTCAGGCCTGCAGCAGCGTCCATAAAGCCTCGTCCATTTTGGGCTTGTGGATAGTACCCAGAGTTGATCACTAGGTGTCAGTGTGGTAGTAGAGAGGCCTCAAGATGGCCAGATTGTCTGTGGGTCACAGTGCAGCCATGGAACACAACTATCTTTTCTCTGCACGGTTTACACGCACACAAGTAAATGTGTGACTATCTGCCCCAGCACAGATAACACCGGGGCATAATGACATCATCAGAGCTCATGTTCGGCATGTAGCCCCCTGTGCAGAGCAGCTTGTCACCGTGACACATCATTTCACTCGGCCACCACACTGAATGGTTTGCAGTATTATGTGTCACCGTTCATGCCGCCATTTTCTAGGGTGGTTTATACGTGCAAAAGGCCGATAACGTCACACTGTCTGAGCGATATGTATGTTTGATCACGTACAGCTTCTGTTTGTGCTCGTTCTACGCTCCCCTCGTTTCCTTGCGTCCATATAGCATGTCAGGAGACCCTGTCCTCTGTCTCTGTCTCAAGGTCGCGCTGCTCCTCTCCGCCAATCCCAGGGCGAGAAAAAACCTGATTAATCCCGCACTTCCTCTGTACGAGCCGCATGGTAACCATGACAACACAAGGGGGAGACGTGGGTAGGCAGCGGTTTATGGAGGAGATTATACAAGCGGACCGGGGGGTCTTCCTCTAACCTTTCGTTCATGTAACCGCGACCACATCACTCGCATAACTCGTCACGGAAACCACAAATACAACCCACGGCGTCGCTGATGAGGGAGCGATGACACGTCGAGCCTCATACGGTGTAATATACCTGTATTATGAGGCCATATATCATCGCCATAAGCTGTGCGGCCTGTATACAGATATATCAGGCCAAGCCTCCTATTCTACATCTCTCACCCGCTTCAAATCGTATCTTCCAGTCCTTGCTGTTGAAGTTGGTGTCGATCAGGTTCCAGAAGATGTCCGCCCCGTGGGAGAGAGAGAGGGCGTGGAGGAGCTGAGGCACAGCCAGGGAGGCCAGCTGGCAAAACTCTGACTTCAGCATGGACCACAGGCTGAAACACAAGCATCAAATCAGACACACACACACACACAAGCAAACACAACCGTTGACATGTTCAGAAGTGGCCGTCATTGTAGTCGATTAAAACACAACTGTCGCTAAGAGATATTTCCATCAAGATGACCAATGTCACTTCTTCTGTGTCTTATGGCTGGGAGGTTGTCAGCACACACCTTGGGATGAGCATCTTCTCCTGGATGTAGGCCAGGAACTGGGGGTGATCCTTGCAGGCGAGGTACAGACACTCCCCGTGGAGACACAGGATCCTCAGACAGTTCAGCATGTTGAACAAGATGTCAGGCTCCTCAAACTTGGACATTTCCTAAATAGTACACAGGACGACGATGCACGATGATCATTGACTCATACAGCGGAGATGTGTGACTCATGATAGACCGTATTCACATTCTAGTAAATCACAATTAAACAAGAAACTACTGTTGAATGCCTCCAGTCTATTTTATTTTTATTTACATTCATATATTCAGAACTCGTACCTGCAGAATGGTGTAAATAAGCTTCAAAGACACTGGCAGCTGCTGGTAGGAGAACTTCTTATCTGAGTTATTCTTCATTGCTGGAAGGAACAAGGCGAGTGTGAGAAACAATTCCTCCGAGGGAAACTTTCAAGTTGCTCTGCACGTTTGCAGTTCAATCTTTTTATTTTATTTTATTAAAATAGAACGTCTATTATCCAAACCAGTAAGGAGTGGAGGTTGATTGGGACTGTGAAATGTTTGCACCACAAATGTATTTTAATTCTGTACCAGAGACTATTCAAAATATGAAACACGCCGACGCATACATGAGCTCTGTCCTCTACAATTTGCAATTTAGCTGATCTTAATCTAAATCTTACATTTTAATCGTAACATTTCACTTGAAAGACATTACGTATACACACGTGGGTTATCAGGAGAGTGGTTACTGGGGTTGTCAGCGTGTGGGCCAGTTGGGGTGTCTCCTTCCTCAGTTCTGGTCTCGGCCCCCAGGGTGAAATCTGGCTGAGGCCAGAGCAAGGTTTCCTCCAAACTATCAGTGGGTTCCTAGAGGGCAGATCAGACGTCTTCAAAAATGCAGCAATTTCCACGAGCACAATATTCAGCCATTAGCCTCATTCGCGTGCAAATCCAGGATGACATATTTGTGCGTGTGCGTCTGCATGCATGAAACGAAACACAGTCGCAAAGCGTGTCAGCCTGATGGCATCTACAGCAAGACGGCTGAGCACAGTGTTTTATAATTGCACTGTGGGTTGGGACGGGAGGACTGAATGGTATCGGTCTTGGAGGCTAACGTGTTTCGTGCACAGGGCCCATTTATATTTGGTGCACGGTGAAGTGTGCGGTGTCTCACCACCAGGCGTATCTCTTCCCGGGGGGTCAGCCTCTCCAGCAGCTCACAGCCCAGCTGGTAGCACAGGATGCTGGACTGGCACAGGCTGCACTCCAGGGCCTTCTCATCCTTCTGGCAGGTGTGTGAGCCCCCCCACGGGGCCTGGAAGACATTGTTGATGATGCCAACGATATCTTTCCCGAGGCTGCTGTCTAGACCCAGCATCACGCCATCGTCCTGGAGCTCCATCTGGGACAGCGGGGGAGACGACCGTAAAAGCAGGGGAGCAGAAAGTGGAGCGCGACACAAATATCAACGTCCCACCTGTGTGTTTTGTTCATTGTGAGTCGTTTGGCTTTAAACTAACATTACATAACATAAAATGGTGAATATTTTGAGTGTGCATCCTGGCATCGCGACGTCTTGTGAGTTAGAACCATTCCAAATACATTTTAGAAGGATACCGGACAAATATAATTCTCTATAAGAATATTATAGGAATATTATAGCGATACCATAGGAGATTTAAGTGAACAGCCACTATAAACTCACTATTGAGCACCACATAGACATATGGCCAGAGACGTATGGTCACCTGCTTGAGGACGAGGTCGAACATGAGGATGAAGCAGCCCAGGTTCATGTCGTCATCGTCACAGTCCAGATCCAGGGCACAGTGGCCAGCGGCGTGACCCAAGTTTTTGAAGGGGCTGCAGCGCAGGGGGCTACGGAACGGGCTCCGGAACGGACTGGGGAACGGGCTCAGGGTGTTGTGCTGCCCGCGGCGTCCTGGATCTGACACCACACTCACCTACCAGCGTGAAAATGATGACAGAAATGTGAAATGTGTTTGTTTCAACTCAAATTCAAAGCATTTATGCCCTTGACAATCTTTTGATCGCCAACATTCCCCTGTTGCTGTAAAAGTCCACGATCGCTCAGCTATAATTTTCAGTGATGAATATCCGTGTAGTCACGTTCAATTAAGCCCCTTAACGGAGCTATATTTACACTTTGGCAGTTACCATGGCAACGCACATCCCTGTGAATGGTAGGCAATAGAGGCCAAGCAGAGTATAAACAGGCACATCCCAATCCTAAACTGGTGTCTAACAAAAGTAGAGTCCGCACACCAAAAGCTGCTCCCAAGGTGCATCAATGTATTAACACCTGGTCAGGTGATGTTTTGAGTACAGTGCTGGACAGACATGTTTTGTTTGGAATATACTGATATGAATCAACTAAGAGAGATGAAAAGTTGAGCATTAAAAACTCTTTGGGGCTTAAAATGGGCAAAATGTTGCGTATGATATCCACAATGTTCTGTTGGATGGGAGTCACTTCGGCATGGCTGCCTCCCTCACCCGGCGAGCCCCAGTGTTGCCGGTCAAATCCGACACCCGCGCCTTCCTCTGATTGGCCAGCTCCTTCACGGAGTTCACCCCATCGGAGAACATCCCAATCAACAGCTGAAGAGGCACCACAATGTCCAGCTCTGACAGAACCTAGGTCAACAAGACACGCGACGGTAAATACAAACACGTTACGTACAGGACACCCACATTCACAGAATCACAGAACGAAAGACACAGGAATATAGACAGACCGAAAACAAAAACTCCCACTTCTCTAGCCGATTTGAATGTGACCTACTTCATAAGATTGAAGTACTGGTATCTCTCGATCCCAGTTGTGACAGAAAACGTGAAACGGATCCATGTATGTAGGGCAGCAAGTTTTGAGTGCATATGGGATGAAAGGCAAAACCCTCAGTCTCTCTGTGTCTCACTCTGTGACCCAGATCCATATTCAGCAGGGCCCCTGCCCAGACTCTCACGCACAAGGACAACCTGTTCAATCCGCACGCACTGTGAATACGAACTGGAAACTCGTGTGTGTGTGAGTGTGTGTGTGTGTGTGTACGTGCACTCACATGCAGCCACAACAGCGCCTGCTCCTGCACAGACGCCGGGTAGCCGGAGAATCTGCAGCTGATGAAGCCAAACATCTCTTCCATGGAGAAGGGCAGCGGGCACAGCTCAATATCGAACATCTTACTGGTAGACGGAACAGAGAAATACAGAATATGGTCATGTATGTGCATTTATGCAGAGAAGTCAAAGGAAAAATCCACCCTTGGATATTCTATCTATTATATATATATCCTGCCCCTTACTCAAAACGCAACATACCATCTGGCTGCATTGCATTCTGGTCTATGGGCCTACTGTCGGTGGAGAAATTGGTATCTCTGCCTCTTCTACGATGGATTTCTCCCTGTACGATTGTTAAATGTCGGTGCAACTCTAGACAGAAGCCCTCGCTCTTTGATTCTGGGGGACTGACAGCAAAACTTGACGTTTCCCATTTATGTTTTTAGACAACTGAAAATATTTCTGCTGCCAAACTCCACTGTAGCCGCACTGGAAATGTCTCGACGTGACGTCACATCATCTACATTTGGCCGGATAACCGCAGGAATAAGAAAAATACACCACCAAACAAACGGAATGTATTGTACATCGCCAACATCACAGCACGGGCATACAAGTAACTAACAAGGCAACATTTCACGAAACCATTTTGTCTGTGAGGAGGGGATCGTACCTGAGAACTTCCCGGAACTCTTTGAGCTGGTGGTCGGGCACCTCGGTGCGTATCGCCTCCAGCCACTCAGGCATGAAGCATTCCCAGAGCGGCTGGCTGATGACATTGTAAGGTATCAGACACAGGATCCGGTTCAAGCCCTCCTTCAGCTGGGTCACCGTGCTACATGACTTGTCCCAGTAACCCCCCACCTGGGGGAAAGTGTGCACAGACTGGCTTAGATCAAACACGGCCAAGGGGGGAGTAAAGATGGTGACCAATGTCATTCTTCACCCCTAGCTGTTCCGATGTGCAACACGTTCAAAGATCAACATGCACTGTAATTGAGATAGATAGGAGTGTGGCTGTGCATTGCTCTGTGGGATGGACTGGGAGGACCAAATCATATTGGGAAGTGTGATCTTTATGTCCCTGGTCTTTTCTGAAACATCCAACTCCAGCATCCCCTATAACCCCCTACCCGTGTACCCTCATTTGGCCCCGGCGCCTTACCCTGGCGAATTCCACAGGTTTGGGCAGCAGGCACATGACCATGACGTCGAAGCGCACGTCACACACCGTCTTCAACCATTTGGTGACAAACTGAGGCTTGAGCTTCTCCACCAGGCTGCCCACCTCGTCGTCCATCATGTAGGCGGTGGAGTGAAACCACTGGAACACCATGCTGACCAGCCGGGCCAGGCTCTCTGTGGGCGTATTCTCGTTGGGGGTGCACAGGCTTACCTGCGGGGGCAGGAGGAGATGCGGGCAAAGGGCGGGGAGATGCGTCAGAGAGGCAAACTAATTCAGCCGGGTGCCGTTGAATTGAGCGGAGTGGTGATAAGAGGCCGTGTACACATCCTTATCTCACCCCTCCTTGTTATTGACGGAAAACAGAAACAGCAGGTGAATACGCACCAGGAACCAGATGCCGAACTGACTGAGCAGGCGCTGGTCGTGCTGGTCGTCCTCCTTGTTGTCAAAGTCGATGTTGTCCAG
>OMOT01027379.1:0-13356 GCA_900312575.1 Acanthochaenus luetkenii | reverse complement strand
TGCAGAACTCTCTATAAAACAAACCTGATAGCATGGAGAAGCATGTGGATGGACTCAAAATGAAACTGAAACTATAAGTAAGCAATATGTGTTGCATTTGATGACAATTGCATTGAAAATGTATGAAATAACAAGACATAAAAACAAAATATTCCACATGGACACTTGGATGCGAAGTTTGGCTGTGTGTTTGCTGTGGGGCTGACAGGAGTTGTTTAGCTTTGACTATTGATTGCTTGCTATCATTTGAAAGGGCAGAGTGTCTAGTTTCATATGATACCTCACACGGCAGCATTGAGTGAGTGGATCGTTCTCCAAGCTGCGTTGTAGTGCTACTGCCTCCTCCATTTCAAGATATTGTATTTTGGAACTCAAACATTTGGATGACTGCCTATCAGCTTTTGCTTGGACCAAATACACTAGGGAGGATTGTTTTTGAAGCGTTAGATCCCCATTTTAATGTAAAAAAAAAAAAATGTAAAAAAAGAATTATACGTCATTGCCACAACTGTGCTGGACTGTACAGAATCTGTATTTGTTTCCCCCTCACCTCATTTGGGGGCAGCGGCTCCAGGGTGGGGATGACGTCGCTCTCTTCGGACAGCTCCCTCTCCTCCTCTCCGAACAGGTTCTTCATGGTGCGCTGTGCCGCCACCACCGTGTCACTGTGCTCAATGCTCAGATCGGAGGGGGTGACATCCATGGCCAGCTCGCCCTCCTCAGCCTCCTCCTTCGCGCCCTCCTCCAGCAGCACGCCCGTGTCCACCTTCACCACCCGCATGTCCAGCACGCCGTCAATCCATGCCAGCTCTGTGTCTTTGGCCTTGCAGAACTGCAGAGAGCTCACTAGGGAGTCTTTCAAACGCACCTGTACCGTGAGATGGCAAGATAGGATGGAAAGGATAGCAACGATTATGGCACAACTTAAGTGCAACAATCTATTGTAGGCCAAGGAAATCAATCTAGTAGCAGGTTCAAAAAATAACAATTTTTCATCGTCCAAAATCATTAATATACAATTTTGAATGCTATATGGTGTATATTTTGTGTTCAGCCACTGTGTGAAACATTCAATGAAGAGACAAGAGCAGATTTACACTTTTCATTTATACAATTATCTTTTTTGTCTTAGTCTTATTCTTATTTTTTGCGGCCTCACACCTGCTGTGAGTCGCCACATGTGAATAACGTTAAGTTTCAACTAATGACAGGCTAGTTAACCATCCAGGCAGTGGAGAACCGAGGGGAAAAGTTTTCAAAGTTAAGACGCTACCGCTTTGTGTAGAGCCAGCATGACAGGCAGACAATCAGACATTGTTTGGCTTTGATTTGATTTGCTCATGGTCAGACAGCGTGTACAGTGGCCAGCAGGAACAAAGGCCAAGTCCAAAGACTGTATATAAACAGAGGCACTCTCTTAAAGTTACAGGCCAGTGTCCAGTCACGCTTGGTAATTTCGACCCTGCCTTGTAGTGAAAAAGATCACTAATATCCCCATGGGGAAGTTAACCTTACAGACAAATTACAAAATAGGCTAATGAATTCACTAATTAAAAAGTCAAATAAAATGAAAAGCTGGGCTTTGCTGGAGCGAGCTGGCTGACCTGGTAGATGTGCGTCTCGCTGGTGGCGTCTACAGTCTCCTGTAGTTTGGGGGTGTAGACCTTGATGTCCTTTGTGAAAGCCTTGCAGGACTCAGCCAGGTCCAGGCTGGCCTCTGGCGGCCCATGAACGATTACCAGCTGTCTGGGCTTCATCTGATTAATAATCTTCTTTATGGAGTCGCCGTCAGAGCGACCCTCGTAGTCTATGTACGTTACCCTGGCTCTGTGGAGGAATGAATAAAGGATTTTTCAAATGTCATACACTAGCCCAGACACTTATTTCAGAGATTTCCTGACGGTTTAAATCTAACTTCAATTTATCCAGGAGAGGTTTGCTGAGCAGACATGTTCTTTTTCAGCAACACTTTGCTTTACATTCAAACAGTTACAATCATTCACACTTGGGAGCCATCCAGCATAACCACAACACTCTTAGTTAGTTGAGCAGCTCCACTGGAGCAGCTCAGGGCTGATTGCCTTGCTCAACGGCACCTCAGCTGTAGTTGTTGAGGGAGGGGAGAGCATTAATGATTTATTTTCTCCACACAGATTTTCCCAGCAAGTCCGGGGATTCATACCAGCCCACTGAATATGATTCATGAATAGCAAGTCTCGTAATATCATTGACAGATTCTCTGAGGCAGCCAGCTTTAGATTATCACTGACCTGATTTCTATACTTTCTAAGCTGGAGGTGCATTTGGTGGGGACCACAGAGAGGTCCTGATCCATGGGCTCATCGCCGTTGGCCAACCCAGCTTCCAACTTGCGTTTCTCCTCCTCTGTGGCTTGCAGTTCAGGAACCAGAAAGTCCTCTGGCCTATGAGTACACAACAATCGTTTATTGATGGCAGTATATTCAGACAGGTGTCAGTTCTCTGTCTGTCTGTATCTATCAAGAATCAGATGTTAAATACATGTATCGATATTGCAGTACCTGATGATTTCCCCATACTCGTCCCATTTGATCCTTTCCTCGTATGTGGGGAACATTGGATAAGACTTCTTGGCTTGTTTGAAGAAACTGCCCTTACGGCTCCCCTCGCCCTTCATCATCAGGTCGTGGTGTTTGGTTTTCACCACCACTGGCTGATCCAGGTCATCGTCCATGTCACTCTCGTCACTGGAGTCCACATCCACCCTGCACGCAAATGCATCATATTACAAATAAATCATGTGCACCCTAGTTTAATTTTCTCAAGGGCAAACATTTTCGCTCAGTCGCAGAATATAAATTAAGAGTCACTGTCGTCTAATGTAATCTTACCTAGACAGTGATATAGTTACAGGAGAGCATACTGAGACCCCTAAGAATACACACTGAGCTTCCCGTCTCGGAAAAGCACATTTATTGTAGTTTTTCCAAAGCATTTAAGATTGCCCAATTGACTTCTATTGTAGCCCAGTGAGAGCCTGCAGGAAAACGGTAGAAAGCTCAATACTGAACCAATCTGTGAAATTATGGTCTCCACGTGTCAGTTAGCAAACGTATCCTTTAAGTGGGAGAAATAAAGGAGAAAACACACTCAGGGTAAGCACTCATCTCCCCCTCATAGATTCCCATCCAAACTGCATATTTTTTAGATTGGCGGTGAACCAAATGCAGACATCCGTTTTGCATTTTCGTTAGCCTGTTGTGATGCTAGAAATGTCAACTTTTACATAATTTTCTGTTTCTGTAGTCAACAGATTGTGAAATGGTAAGAATTAATTACACATTATTAGACATGAAAAGAGATCTGTAACATCTGTAACATCAATAGCGAGTTAGTTGTACCCCTAAAAAACCCAGTCAGCTTGTGTCTATCTATTGGGACTTACTCTTTTGCTTGTTCAAGTTTTTTGGCCGCTTCTTTCTTCATTTTATCTTTTTCAAGGTATTCTTCCAACTCCTTTCCTTCGAGCTTCACTCGTTTTCTCACCTTTTATAAAGAGAAGAATGAAAGACGGAAATGGTATAAATGATAGTGACACATTGTGAGCTTCCCAAGGGGCAAGTGCTGCATGGAGAGATAAATCCTAACACACAGTAAACCAGCATCATCACTGCTCTTCTCCTGGTCTCACCTCGAGATCCAGCATCTTCTCCTCAGGGTTGTCGATGAGGTAGCGGGCCAAGGTTCCAGGTGTGGTGCGGTAAGTCAGGATGACAGAGTTTTTGGCATCCTGGCACCACTGGATAAAGAGTTCTCTGGAAAATCCAGACTCTAGGTCTGGCTGGCTGCACAGCACCACCTTTGGGCTGGGCACCCGGGCCAGGTCTGCCAAGCTGTGGCACAAGGATAGGTGGCGGAACTGGAAGGGGTTGTTTCTCTTGTCCTCGAAGCACCTCATGAGCTTGTCACTCATCCACTCTACCTGCAAGGAACCAGGGGGTTAACAATAATGCTATACTGGTATATTTACCAAGAAATTAAATTCAAATGATCAGTAAAAAGAGACAACTGTGACAAGTCTACTGTTCAGCAGATGTCTTGCACTGTCCCATACAGCCAATTTCCCGTACATTTATTGTAGTTGGCAAACAAACTGATTCTGAAGTCTGAACTATCATGGTGAATGAACAAAAAAACTAACAAAAACTGTACAAAATCTTTAATTGTGGTACAAAATCTGTGGTTAAGACCTGGGACTTGGAGAACTCCACCACGTTGTAGCTGACGTTGTTGAGCAGGGCTAGTGAGTAGACTCCCAGACCAGCATCCTTTGTCCTCCAAATCTGGTCCAGGAGCTGAGCCAGCTCCAACACCCGTCCGGCTGTATCCACAGCAATAAGGACATTGCCATCCCCACGGAGGGTCTCCATTACATTGGCTGAGTAACAAAACAACACATATACCTATTTATTTTATTTTATAAACATTTCACATAATTGTAGCTTTTTAGTAGTTTTACTGAAATAGAGTAGGGTTAAGAGGGACACAAAATATAGGACTCACAATAGGTAAACATTAAAAAGGTACAAATAGTTTGAGATGCAAGGACCTACAACATCACACCCTGTCCTACCATTTTTCACACAATACCAAACAAGACAAGCACATATACTATGGTATTTACATCCTTTAGGCTTAAATAAGGATTTCGATATGAGCGCTATGTTGTTACACAGAGACTTTTAGGTACTGGACACTTGATGACGGCTTTTGCCCGATGTTTGTACATGAAACTATCCCTATGTGTAAATATGTATGTACTGCTTCCTGTATGTCTTTTGTATGTATATATATATATATATATACACACACACAAATAAAACTACAAAAAGAGATCACTTTCTGAACTACACAAGAATGTTGCTGTTGTGTGAAACATAATTAATTAGGCGCTTCTTATATGAACCGGCCCATACATTTTGCACTGATTGGATGTTCTGATGAAGGTTATGTAGGACCGAAAGCTTGACAATTTAACGTTTTTAATTTATTTATTTTGCTGTGATAAAGTGTGCAGAATCCGTTTTCCTTTCTAGATGCAGATACTATTTAAAAAAAGTATTACTATAGAATCCTGTGGAGATTACTTACTAAGGAGCTGCTCATCCCTCTGTTTGCGACGGGGCTGTACATATGCAGCATTGAAGGAGTCTGTAATGAGCAGAGAAGGACGGCTCACACTTTCCAACGTACAGCCGTTCAGGTGGCTGGAATAGAACAAAACAATAAAACAGGACACGAGAGACATTTGGTTGTATTAAGGGTAGCCCAGAGGTAGAGAGGTGGGCTTGTGGCCAGAAAGTCGCCAGTTAAAATCCTGAGCCAGTCGGTGGGAAAATAAAATCAATCTGGCAAGATAAGATCTGGCAACCAGAGGGTTGTCGGAGTCAGAGTCAGAATCAGGTGCCAGTTCCGGCATTGTGCCCATAACCCCTAATTGTTCCCCGGCGCTGTATATAGCTGTCCTCTGCTCCGGCCCCTCCAGCGTGTCGTGCCTGTGTCACTTTGTGTGTGTGTGTGTGTGCAGTATAATACACTTATGTGTACCTGGAGAGGTCTGTGATGGGATAAATGCAGAGAGCTCATTTCACTGTGTGCATGTGTGACAATACATTTAATAAAATTAAAGTAATTGAAAACATTGAAATTCCATTTCACATGTGTGTATTTTCTCTACGCTCACATCTCTCTCTTATGGTTGAAGTCCACAGCGTAAACGATCTCCTCCTCCCCATCCTTCACAATTTTCCAAATAGTCCCTCCAATCATGTGACCAGCTGGAAGCGGCGTGATGGAAAGACCATGTCCTTTCCCTACCAGGTAAAAAGGAAGATTTGGTTCACTTATGCATATGTGTGATAGATACTCCTAACCCATAATGGTCTGCAACCCACTTACCCTTCAGATTGACAATCTGGGAGTATTTCAGCTGCTGGATTTTGTCAAAAGCGCAGTCCACATCGTCAAGGGTGAACAGGGTGAAGTCCTCACTGTTGTTTCGAGACTAAGTGGAAAGGAGAAAATTATTCAGGAAACAATGGAAATCATGCATTCAACCCATAACAAAAAGTGATTTCACATGCATGCATAGCATTTCCCATGGGCCCTTCTCACCTGGTATAGATCATACATGAACATCTGACCCATCTTGTACACAGGTATTGTGGCATAGATGGTGCAGTTTAGACCCAGTTTCCCAACAGCATACGGCAGGGCTCCCAGGTGTATTGGGTCAGGGTGGGAGAGAAGCACAGCATCAACCTGATGAACATACCTGCGGAAAAAAGGGAAGTAACATCGTACACGTCATTCAATTCAGATTCAGGGGCCAACCCTGGTGGTTATCAGGTGATGGACATCGTAGTTACCGTTTCATGGCGTCAATGATGTCCATGGAGAAGCTCTCATCCCAGCCACAGTCCAGGAGGAAGCGGAATTCATCCACCTGCAGCAGGTAGCAGAGGGCCGACTCCTCCTGAACCCCTGACACGGCTGTCAACTTGATAATGGACGTCATTCTCCTCAGCCGTCACGCTGCACGTACAAATAAGAATAAAAACAGAGCCATATGAATAAACAAGACCACGTTACACACGAGAACCACCTTCAGCTGGATCCTTAAATATGGCTGTAGTTGGGTTAGTATAATTTCACCAGAACCTAAATAACAATTTGAACACGGATCATTCAAGAGGCTTATCTGGAGACAAACGAATGCTACGGTACGATCGTATAATGTAATGGTTTAATACATTGGACAGCCAGTTAGTAGAAGAAAAGCCATCCAATATTACACGTACAGCTAACTACCTAGCTAGAACTACCTCGTTGGATCAACGGCAAATAAACTGGCAACCGCTTTCTAGTTAGCATGCTAGCTACATTTTAGCAGGTGCATTTAAGTTACTTCGATCGACAGAGACAAGTGTAACATACCATTAATCGTGAGATAATATACGTTTACGCCTACTGAAATAGAAACACAATAAAGGTTGATACTCTATAGTTCCAATATTACGACATTTGGACTAGCGTTTGTGAACACACACTCTTCACGACCAGACATGTTTGCCGCCGCATCATGTGTGAAAGGTCAGGGGAACGTACCATGTATGGCGGCGCAAATACGAAAGCCTTTTTTGTCAGAGCAGCAACTGTTCAATATTATATATTTAACGAATGCCGTTTGAACATAAACATAATTTTCTCCCTGATATAGTGGCACATTAAGAGGGTCGCCAAGGTGACAACACGTGTGTTACTATTCAAGCGCCCACGCCGTGTTAGCACAGTTGGTAGAGTCCAATGTCCTCTGCCTGGTGAGTGAGGAGCTGAAAGCTACGGCTTGGTTTAAACACAAGGTAATGGTCTATGTGTTCTATCGTCATGTCTCCTCATTGCTCGTGTAATTGTACTATACGATGCTTACGGCTGCTACCGTGCAGTGACATCAGTTTTCACTCGAACCATTCTCAAAGGAAACCCTGATGTTTCTTGCTAATGCTAATCAGTTAGCTAGCTACGGTAGGTGCTGCTGGCTGTCGTTAGCTATACATTCTCGATGGTTTAACCTCGCACCGTAACGTTATGCATGGGAAGGATGGTTACCGGTACATGGAATTTACCGCTTTTCCGTTTCTTCTTCTTCCAGTTTCCACTCTCATACGCCAGGTATCGTTTGACACAAGATGACACCCGCAGTTTGATGGGTGCACCTAAGTTAGCCCTGACAGGACCTTTGGTCGCCCCAAAGCTAGAAGCTATTGTCACATTGGTTAACACTTTTTTGTTGTTGTATAGTCCAATGTTGATACTCAACTGTCAGGTGACAAAAAGTAGATCTTTCAGGGTTCCCACGGGTCATGGGATTTCTGGGATGTCATGGTATTTTTTAAAGTAACTAATAGTCCAGACAGGGATGTATTCAACTCGTTGGCCAAGTCATGGAATATCGTGGCATTTTGTGGCTCATTTTCAAAATTCACTAACGTTAGCTATTTGACCAAAACATTTTTCACGTAACGTTAGCTAACATTTAAGTTAGTATTTTTCACTTTCGGCTGATTGGTTGATTTACATACGTTGTTATGGTTGCATGATATTTCAGCGCCATACGGTCTATGATTTGAATAAAACTCACTCATTTACTACTGTATCACGTGACTGAGCTTGGTTCTGTGTTTACAATCAAAATCTTTGCATGTTATGTTAGGTTTATTAGGTCATGGAAAAGTCAGGGAATTTTACATTTGATCAAGAGTGGGAACCCTGACCTTTTAATAAAGTGTCACTTGCCTATTTGCTGCATCTCGACAGACTGTTGTAACCCAGACACCGACGATCTAGACTACTTTTCACAGAAACTCAGTGGATTTTTTGTGTGACATCAAATCGTCACTTGATAGTAAGATGAGTATCAGCAATTGGACTGCAAATAGTGTGACCTCATACAGTCTAGACCTGTTCAGTTGACTGTGACAATGAAGCCTGAATTTTAACATAACTAAGCATTTTCATTTTGTCAATCCCAACCAAAATTATACCCATCATCCTCAAGAACCATCTAAACCAATATTTTCTTAAGAAATTAATCTAACTTACTTTGCCACAGTAGAAAAAAGTACTTTGTTGCTCCTGCAGAAGTTGGAATTGCTGACTTAGAGGAATATCGTGATGATTTTAGGACAGTTCTGCCTGCATTAGCAGTCACTACTGTCTCATACCCAGAGAGGAGCTTATCCCACCCTGTAATCTATGATGTCTCACTGATGTAGAGTGGGCTGCTGCTCATTAAGTGTCAGCTGTGTTGTACGTTCAGAAAATGTGTTAAGTTACCAAGAAAGTTATTTCAGGAACATCCAGTTTGTTCGTCTTTTGGTAGGAATCATATTCAATTTGTACTTTTAATTGCAATGGCATTGATAGATTAGTTTCCCTGTGCAGGGAAAGATACATTTTGTCCACCAACCGCAACACCTGGTACAATGCTAAATTGACCAGCCATTCTTACAAGCAAATTACCAGGCACTGTGAAAAATGTCTAGCAAATTTAGTGGTTAAGACTTCCCTCCCTGGCCTTGTGTAGGGAGCTGAATGTATCTAGTTCAGTAATGAAGTAGTCTGCAGGAGTTGCACTCGTTAGCATCAAGCGCTGTGATGACAAAATCTGCACTGCAGAACAACTCATCCAATCTAGTCTTTAGATGACACTTTAATGATCCCTGTGGAGAAATCTGTACAAAGAAGTCAGTTTTCTGTGTGTAAGCATAACTTTTCTGAGAAAATATTTATGCGACAAAATGTATTTTGCTTCTCTATAGGAACCATGGTCAACTTTGTAGCACTTGCGCGTGAGCATTGGGTGAACATACTGGTGCCCATGGGCTTTGTGATTGGATGGTACCTTGACAAACAACAGGACCAGAAGCTAACAGCTTTCAGAAACAAGAGTGCTTTGTACAGCAGGTGAGGATAAAAGGAAATGGACTACCTACACATTACAGCAAAGCGGGTCCCCACTTAGCGTTATCGATGAATACCAGGGATTGGGTGGTATTTAAAAGAAATATGACATGTTCTTTGATATTGTTCATCCACTTACCCACTGTGGGCACTAAGTAGGGGGTAGTTTTGCAGGTGCATTCCACTTTTGTTTAACTGAACCAAGCATTACCACAAACATACTAAATGACACCCATTTCACCAAGTAGTATGAAGCAGCTTATTACTGCCTATGTTTGCTATTAACGTCCATTTATTTTATCATGACAGTGTTCGTTTTCAATTACTTAACAGGTTGGATATGACTACCTTCCCATAGGAAGTTCTTTTTAAGATGATTTTTAAGCAAGAATTAATTTCCTGAATTGACTGTAAAAAAAAGTCAGCTGACTCCACCTATGGTCTGGGCACCATGTTTCGCAGCTTTCTAACCTCTTCTCTGTAGGGAACTGAAACCTGGCGAGGAGGTGACCTGGAAGTAGACGAACCAGCCCTGGAATGCGTGCGGCCCTCGAGCTTCAACATCTGTAGTGAAGGATCGCTCGATGGCCTTCAAATCAGATTATTTAAGAAAACTCCTTTACCTCTGTTTTTGAGTTGCATCAACCAATAATAAACATGTCCCTTTCTTGTCAAAAGAATGCTAGTCATTTGGTGTGTTTTTGTGTTTGCATAACAAATAACCTCAATTGAAAAAAATACAAAATATTTTTGAAATCTGGTTTATTTGTTGCTGAACAGAGAGCAAATTCATACATGTTGTCCAGCATTCCAGCAGCGCTTATGAGGACTAGTTGAAACCAGAAATGTTTTGCATTTCATGTCTCACTTTGTAAAAGGCAATTTGAGTCCTCATTTAGTCACCAGAACAAAACAGGGTTCCCAGGGAAAGTCAGGGAATTTATTCAACTCATTGGCCAAATCATGGTATATCAGGGACATTTGTGGGTCTCTTTAAATTCACCAAAATATTTTTCATGTAGCTAACATTTAGTATTTTTCATTTTCGGTTGATTGGTTGATTCACGTGCGTTGTTGGTTGTTATGGTTACATGATATTTCAGCGCCAATTTATCCTCTCAATCTAACTCGCGCTCGTCACTCAACTGTCAGTCCATCGAGTTTGCAACCACCTGCTACCTCAACACTTTGAGAGCAAACATGTCTGGGAAGTGTACATTTCAGGAGTAATGGTTGCAAAATGATAACTACAAAGACTGGGTGTCGCAAATAGATGACAAACACTAAATGTAAAGGTTATGTTAGGTTTATTAGGTCATGGAAATGTAACTGTAGTCATGGCATGAAAGGCATGTAAAAGTCGGGGAATTTGACATTTGAACAAGTGTGGGAACCCTGTATGAAATGTGTATAACCACTACAGAGGCTCTGCAGTGTGGACAATCCCCCTCTCAAAAAGCAGCTCAGCCAAAGCAATCTGGAAAAAATGAGAGATCTATGAGGAACAATTCAACCATTACATTTACCAACACATACCTATGTAGAAACACGGCTTGGACGTTAAGAGAAAAGTGAGAGCAGGTATGTCATCGGGATTATTAAGTGAGCATTTAGGAGTTTTTCTCAAAGACTCAACAGTAAATTGTGGCATCTAAGACACACACATCAGACCAACGCTTGTCTACACAGAACAAAATGTCTGAATTTGTAGCATTATATCAGCACAGCTCTAATACTGTATTTAAAAAACATACCCCGTCCTGTGTTGAATTACATGGGAAACTTCCCACTGTGACAAACTTGGGGTACGAATGGACCAGAAACTCGATGGCATCTGTATGCTGAAAGAACAACAGGTATTAAGCTACCAACATCGCTTTGGATAAAAGCGTCTGCTAAATGCTGTAATGTAATGTAACATCGTTGGGACGGCATGCATAAAAATTAAAAAGTAGATTTACATGGACCTCTTAAACCCTACCTCCGTTTGTATTTCAAAACTCTTGGGCTCCTCTTTGTGGAAAACTCTGGAGTTGTCTGTGGAGTAGTAGAGATGAACGCTCTCCCCATTGCTGCATAACCTGGCAAGACCGGGAGAAAGCTTATATTAACACTAGCTAAACAACTGATAGCCATCCATTTTTTATTACACTTTAAATGTACATTTAAAATAAGTAATTAAAGCAGCAAAGAATATAATATAGATAATAGACCATATTGAAGATTAAAGACATCTTTGCCATGATAACACACATTTCTTATTGGCTGTGGCGACTTCACAGATTTTGGCGCTTGGCGGGTGTTAATTTCGGACCCTGCGTGCCCCTAGATGCTGTATTACCTGGCACACCCAGCACGAAGGAGTCGGACTCGGGTCTGGCTGTTCATGTGTGCGCCTACATCCAAAACGTTCCCGTGTTCCCACCTGGCAGGGGCTCCCTGCACACTACTGGCGAGTTCCTCTGTGGGAGATAGCATGAATAAGTAACACATTCAGAAATACTGACAAGAAGGCGTGTGGATATTTGACCTCCATTCGGTGAATTATTTATCCCAGGGCTCACACAACACAATTCACTCATTCAGGAAGTGGATTTCCTGTAAAAAATAATATTCCTGTTCTACTATTATTTTCTACACTGCTGTTTCAGTTTTACATTCTCAACTGAATTGCACTGAAAGTGAGGCGACACCAGCGCTGACGTATCCGTCATCTACCTTGAGTAAGCATGGGAGGCAGGCAGTCATGGAGGAAGTCCCTGGCCTTCTGATCCACGGCAGCGTCCACCGGGGCATAACTTGTCAGCTTCTTCATCAGGCTCTCTACCCGAGATAAGAACTTTGCCCTGCGTGGGTCGTCCTATACAGAGACAACGTCTGTCATTAGTGTGTAATTGGTGAGAACACAAGGATGATGATGTCATTAGTGTGTAATTGGTGAGAACACAAGGATGATGATGATGGCTGTTGGAGTTTAAAAAATAAAATAAAAAAAAAGAAGTTATTTACCATGTCCGAATTCTGTACTCCCATGTATGTCAGGTAGTCCAGGGGCAAGCCTTGTCTGTACTCCACATCCTCCTCCATTGCTATTTCCAATGCTACTGGAACAACCTGAAAAAAACAACAAGAGGCTGTCAGCAGTTGAAATCGGAAACATCTCTAGTAAATATAACCTGGTTAGCTGGTTAAAAGGCATTCTGTAGTTACTCCTGAAAGGTCCTGGGGTTAAGATAGTTAGGTTAAGGTAGGCGGAGCTGTGTTACCGTTTTATTGGTCTTGTTTTAATTGGTTTACTGCACTATTGTTATCTACTTCATTTATACTACATAGCCACATAGGAATACTGCACTCCTGCACTCATTCCAAAAAAATAATAATAACTTGAATTGTTGTATGGCTGTGTAGTTTTGGCGTTTGTGTTAATTACACAAACTATTAAGTGTGATATCAGCCCATGGTTGCCAGATGCTGGTTGTTGATTTTAATTTCCTGTAACTACACTACTGAGAACTTTATTGGTTGAGCCACGCCATCCTCACAATAGACTACATATGGAATGCTAATATTGAGACTGAATGTAAATATACATAATGTATATGTATAATCTACTGTGTTACTGTATTTCTTGCAGGTATGGCGTCCTGTATGTCTGTTTTTTATGAGCTGTATAGTGGTAATCTGCTAGTTTTTATGTATTCTTTATTGTGTCTCCATCTTTGTTGCTCAGCGCTCATTTCTGTGGTGTTTCTGCACTGCACTTCCCAGAGATCACCTGTCAATCAAACAGTGTGGCCGGGACTGTGACAACTGTTTCTGTAGGTGCAGCTAAATGTCTGCAATATCAATGTGCAG
>OMOT01027378.1:0-16032 GCA_900312575.1 Acanthochaenus luetkenii | reverse complement strand
CTCCGGGGCTTTTCCTGCCTCTCTCTTCCCCGCTGTCATACACATTTCACTATGTTGCCTTCATTCAGGACTGTTCTGTGTTGAATGCCAAATGCCCAGTGTTTCATGCGTGACCCTTTTCTACGCTGCCATCTTGACCACGGCTCACTTGAACAAGGGATGGCGATCTCACGTGTGGCTACCGTGCTTAAATAAAAAGCGGAACAAAAAAGAAATCCCCCAAAATAAGGGCAGATTGCTTGCTTTGTGGTGGGAGAGCGGTGAGGCAGAGATAAGCAGGGCTCAGCATCTGGAAGGGTCCCGGACGTTTCTCCCTGCCGTGCCCAGATCTGGTCCGCAGGGAAACCAAACTCCCCACCCCGGTCCAGAGATAAGGTTTTTGAAAGGAGGGGAGCTTGAAGGGATTTCCACGGTTTGGACCCAACTCTCACCTCCTTTTATTTAGCTATCACTAACCAAGGTTTTTGTATTCATGAAGTATAACGTTTTGAAGAATATAGGCGGCTAGAGAGCAGTGCAGTTTTGGCAGGTGTTTCATGCATTCAGAATAAAATGCCTTGTTCTTCTCGCTCATTGTAGCCGCTGAGTGAGCAGCAGTTTGACAGTCATTACCCCAGCAAGTGTACTGACTTCCCACCTAGCTGGTCTACCCGTAAGGCCTTTTGACGTTCTATCTATAACATAGATACAGTAGATCTATTTTGCTCTTTTTTTTCTGCCTATAAAGTCAATTATTGATATCTCAGAATCCATTATGAAAATATGGTTCAATAATGCTTTGTCTTACAGATCAAATCCACCCTGAAACACTTTAACACAGTTAAAAACAGCTATTGATGATGTACCTTGCATTTCTGGGTCCATTCTGTTAGTGGTGACAGTGGAAAACGTTTCAGCGATCTAAAACATCACCAGTAAACGTCAGGTTTTGGTGTCAGTCCCTCAGAATCAAAGAGCAAGGGCTTCTTTCTAGACTCACCATTTTGCACCGATGTTCAACAATCATACAGTGAGAAATACATCATAGAAGAGGAAGCGATACCAACTTCTCCACCAGCTGTAGACTCAATAGAACAGAATATAATGCAGCCACAAGACATGTTGCATTTTCATTAAGGGGCAAAAAAGTATTGCTCCGCTATCGCTATCACTATCACTATCGCTATCACTATCACTATCGCTCTATCCACCTACATGCATAATCCACAGATGATTGCAACAAGTTCAAGCCCCTTCTCTGGAGATTGTCAAAAGGCATTCTGGGAAATGCAGGAAATCACTAACTAAAGTAGAAGTAGACAAGGGAGGTTGAGGGAAAGCTAATGTAATAAATTACCAAATTATGTAATAACATCTTTAAACTGATGTTGTCATAATTAAAAACGTTACACCCCTTATAATGGAAAAATTGGCGGCAAATATGCATCTGTGTGTGAGTGTGTGTGTGGTTGGGATAGTGGGCAGGACGTTGGGGGATGGGGGGCGTAAAGGTGACAATGCTGGGTTGAAATAACTAAGCACAAGAAATGAGCAGGGTTTCTACATTTAAACACTTTCTCGATCCACGCAAACGGTCTCCCAGCCTGACCAGTGGTCATTTGGCAAATGAAAACATTTCCAAATTAAAAATGCTTTTTCTAACCTTTTTTCTCACCTTCTTCTGACCCAAGCTTTGAATAGCTTCACCTAAATGTTCATCTAGGTGCAGCAGTTATGTAAATGTACCTTTGTCCAGGATTGGCTGAAAGACGAGGAACTGGAATCAGTACCGGCCAACTGGCCAGTTTCCAATTATTCTTATTTGGGGATGTGGATGTGGAGAGCTGTATTTGCAACTAAAGTTTTCATGCGTGCAGGCGTCATGAGAAACACAAAAACACTTGAGGTGATAGTCACTTGGGTGATCTAACATATGGCCAGCTTTGCAAGTGTGTAAACCTATTTGTGATGCCGTCATTAAGCGTGTCAGAAGCACTCCTAACAACAAGTGGCAGCAACAACTGATGCAACCTGAAGCAAAAGCTGGGATTAGCTGTGCACTGAGGGCGGAAGTAACAAAATACAATTACTCTTGTTACTGTAATAGAGCAGCTTATTTGTGTACTTGTACATTTCAGTATTTTTTTAAATAAACATTTTTTACTTTTACATAAGTATATTTTGACTATTATGTATTTTACTTTGTGACACTTAAATTGCATCCTTAACAAAGTCAGTGAATGTCATCTGATGCCAACTCATGGCTTTGACCCGGTTAGATTTACATTTGTGAAACCACTGAGTATGAACAGAGGGATGGTCTGTACAAAAACCACCACTAAAAATCCCTAAATTGTTGTGTTGATTCATGCTTTACTTTCTTTATGCACTATATTTAGTCATTTTTTAAATGTATTTATTAAGAGAACCTAGTCGGATCTCTTTTTTACACTGCACGGCAAATATCATGTTTAATAATATTATGTATTCCCATATTCTCTCTCATTTGTATATATTGTGTATGTCCTGATATTTTCATAATTTTGTAAAACTTATTTCATACCGCATATATATTTTTGGGGTATGTTTTTATATCATACATGACTTCATTCATTTTTTGTTTGTCTCAGTATGACCTACTGCTGTTGTTTTGCACACCCATATAATGATGTAATTCACGTATTTCAGTCTACTTAGTATGTTCTTGACACTTTGGAATTGCTGGTTGTATTATGTAATACCTCTCATTGGTTGTATCGTTATTCATATTCTATTTTTCTTTGCTGTATCCTAGTATTATTTTGCTGTTGCAATAAACCAATTTCCTTTTCTTTCAGCTTTTTCCCCCCCCCAGCAAAAACAGAAAACAGAAAAAAAGATTCTGCAAAGTAA
Source organism: Acanthochaenus luetkenii (assembly GCA_900312575.1). NCBI lineage: Eukaryota > Metazoa > Chordata > Actinopteri > Beryciformes > Stephanoberycidae > Acanthochaenus > Acanthochaenus luetkenii. The sequence goes on along the minus strand of OMOT01027378.1, from coordinate 13,161 downwards.
CCACACTACCTGACTTTTGTACTCTTTCCACCCCTGCTGCAGTTTGACAGGCCTGATTCAGCTGCTGTCAAATGTCACAATAGGTGTGGTTCTGTTTATTCTGTTTATATTTGTTGCAATGTTGTACAGTTTTGAAGGTTTAGTTTAAAATTCTACACAAAACGTATCTAGTTCGTATAATACTCACAATTACAAATAAATTACATGTAAATGTATTTGTGTGCATTGCCCCTTTAAGGATGTAGTCAAAACAAAGCATGGATTGCCCAGCCGCACGGAAGTAGTTTGGTGTCTTTACGTTACACACAATAGCATGCGAGGGATGAGAGCTATTACATATTTTAATCATTAAATTAGCTCTCACAAAAGCTAGTTTTATTTCATTATTCATATTTTATTTTTATTTGTTTTTAGATAGCCCACAAACCACGCGTGGGGTAGCTAGCTAGCTTGTTAGCTAGCCTCTCTAACGTTAGCAGCCATGCCCTCCTATTCAGAATTGAGGAAAACCAACCACTTCTACTATTTCATCAAATTCACTTTAAATATCTACTCAATGCTTTTCTCGGTAAGTTTATTTTATTCACGGCAGCATTTAAAGCTAACTAGTCATTTTTAGTTTGAGCTGCAGCAGTTTCCCCAAATTACAGTTGACGTTAGCCACCCAATAGCCCTGATATGAACAAACGGTATCCCACTTTTCATTCAAAAGTATTGCAGGTGAACGTGCCCTTACCTACAGGCAAACGTATATATCTGATAGAACACAAGTTTGAACATATTATGAATCTCCATGACCCATTGTACAATTCGGCGTAAACTCAACACACCAAGCAGGACTTATTTCAACAAAATGTCAACTTTAAGAATTAACTAACGTTAGTTCCCCTCTCAGTCATACGGTCGTCTTCCACCAAAATACACCGTAGAGGGCGGGGTTAGCAGTGTGAACCAAATGTATTTGTAATTGTACTGAAATAAAGTGCTGCTTGGTGGATTATCTACATGCCGGATTTACCAGTAGGCTCAAACTATGTGTAAATTAAATTATGTTCTACCAGGTATGTGCCATCGTCAAAAAGCAAGGCAGCATTAAGTTGTCCGATTTTCGAATGGAGTTTGGCGTACCGTTCTCCCCATACAAGTGAACGATACCGGGGTTAGCCACTCAGTAGTGTTACCCTAGGAGGGGAATATCGGCTATCACGTAACTTGGTTAGCTAATAACTGTGTGTGGTATTTGTACACAAAAAACAGCGGGACATTATTCTAATAAAATAATGTATTGATATTAATTGAACTAGCTTGCGTGGCTAGCATGCAGGCTAACAACAGCACCGACAAGGGCTCTCGTGCGGTGGTGCAGGGCCATTGCAGGGCGTTTGATCCAACAAAAGCGACGATAACGTAGGGAAAATATGTATATATTCGCCGACAGAAAATACAAGCTTGCTTAAAGGCGCTATGACGTTAGTTGTCTATGTAGTAGTAGTAGTAGTAATATTTATTAGAGTCTCACTCCATGTATACATATATAAAACCATGTACAGGTATAAAAACATTAACAACACAGTGTGCATACACAGACTTGTGAGAGACTATACATTAATAAAGTAATTATAAAAAACGTACTTGACATTATGACAAACGATATTACAAACAACATTATTCACATATAATATAACAAATATAAATCCATTCAATTCATCAAACAAACATTATTGAGGTATTGTGTATAGTTATCTTTAAAATAACTATATATGTATGTAAAGGAATTCGGGCTCATTGTGATGCTAGTTAAATCTGTTACAGTAAATTAAACCTTATGAAGTAATTCATCCACGAGAGACAACTAGCTATGATATGTACTATGACAACGGTACACCAAATGTTAAAAAAAAAAAAAAATCTGGTAATTGATTGTTGACTTGCTTATCGGCAAACTTACACACCTGGTAGAACATGTGAGCCGCCAAGCAGCACTTTATTTCAATGAAACCTGCTCGTTACCGCCCACAACGGTGTATTTTGTGGTAGAAGAATGTGGGAATAACAGGCGAACCTATTCTAAAACTTGCAATTTTATCAAAATAAGTACTGCTCAGTGTATTGGATTCGTGCAGAATTTAAGAGATCCTAGCAATTTGCGAAAGGTCTTAAGTCATGTCCTACCATGTATGAGCCCTTTCCGAAAAGCAAGTTTGGTGTGAAGTTTTTCATAGTTCACAACAGAGCACTTCACTTCATTCATTCATTCATTCACTTCATTACGGCATTTAGCAGACGCTTTTATCCAAAGCGACTTACAGTACATATCATCATACCATTGGTGGAGGCAGCCATGCAAGGCGCCAACCTGCTCAACGGGAGCAATTGGGGGTTAGGTGTCTTACTCAAGGACACTACGGCAGATTTGTTTCCCCGGGAGGAGCTGGACTTGAACCGTCAACCTTGCGGTTGCTGGGCAGGAACTCTACTCCTGAGCTACTGACGCCCCCCCCCTTTGTGAAAAATATACATGTCTTAATGTGTGGCCTAACGTGATTAGTAACATTGTATATTTTCTGCTAACAGTGAACACGACAGTAATGATTGTGGCAAAGCGTAAATATGAGTAGCCAAACAGTGTGATCAAAATCTGTGACCTAGTAGCAAGATTTTGCCAAATTTTGTGCCATCCAGTAGGTCTGTTTGTGTGTGAACTCTTAATGCCACATTAGGGTTACTTACTTAAAGTTACTCTTAGGTTAGTCAAGTTGGTAAACTGGCTGTGGTTGGAGAGTTTGTCTATTCTACGAGGCACGTTGGCTGCTAAATAAATGCTCTCTTTTTGCTGTGTTAGTCAAATAGATGCACCCTGAAGCACATTATTGAATATGGCTCCAAAACATCAGTAGTTTGGTTCCATTAGCACCCCAGAGTCCCTCTCATATGGTCTGTGCGTCTCTCTTTTTCTCTCCTCCACTATCTCTCCCTCCTGCTGTGATTAAGGACAGCATGGCCCGGCTTAGCTCAACAGACAAATGCTCCTTTGGCTGCAAGCCAGCCATGTAGACTTAATTACGGCTATCTTTGCTGTTGTCTGTTGAATTTGGTTAATGCAATTTAATGGTAATTCTTCCGACAGGAATAAAGCTGTAGGTGTCCTCTGGGAATGACTCTGCCTTATACAGTAGTGTATGAATATGTCTGGTTAATTTTAACAAGGACAGATATAGACATACTGTATATTGCAGGACAAATTGCAAGCAACTACATGTTGTACTGAATCACTGTATTTTTAGTGAATGATTGCTAGTTTTGGATACTCATCCTTGAAGCAGGCTTGCACACATACATAGGGTTAGGTGCCCTTGCATAGGGACACTTTTGTAGTATTGTGCCCGGTCAGTACCAGGTATCAAACTAACAACCTTTCGACTGCTATGCAGCCCCTCTTACCATCTTGTTGTGATGATTTGTATAATGTGAGCAGTCTCAGGTTTTGACGTTTCTTATGGATAATATTGGATACTTTTATTTTGGTCTATTACTCGTTCTTCTTATCTACACTCCTGCGGCAGTGAAGGTAAATATGCTAACAAACATGGGAACCAAGCCAAATGTATCTGCCAATGCTTTATGGAGGGTTGTGAACAGTAAATGGAGTTGAAGTAGATGAACCCTACTCTTAAGGCAGATTGCCTCCTTTTCCAATTGAAAATCAATAGCAAGGTAGTCAAAGCTGTTCATTTCCCTTCTTTTTGCAGCAGTTGCATTATTTAAATATATATGGATATGGGGCACTATGTGCTCTGACCAAAAAAAAGTAAGTTCTCGATGTCTCTGCAACAATCTATCAAGACAGTTTCCTGTAAATGTATTGTACTTCACTATGAGCCATAGTGATCCAGCACACTGCCCACTGTGCCATAAAACAAGGCTGTCGACTGGGTTTAGTTTGGTGCTGACGAGGGTTGTGATGACCTCATTTTACCTCGTTCTCCATTTTTCTATTATTTCCTGTGCCCCTAATCATCCTTTCCCATTTATTAGCCCTTACTCAGCATGGTGCGAGCACTCAGAGCCGCTTCAGCACTTTTCAGGGTATTCATGTTGGATTAATTACTAGGAACAAAAGCATACAAACGGTAGGAAACACAAAATGTACAATTTAGCGTTTTGCTTTTGTACGACAGAACATCAACAAGAGCTGTTTTATAAAATGTGGCCATTTCCGATGAAACAGAAGTCTGTCCTTGAGCAACAACTGTCCACACATAGCAATCATATTCCAAAAGGATTGCAATTATGAATGTATTGTTGAAAAAGCCTGACACTCTCGATTCCTTACACCAAGGGTTGTCAGACGTTTTCATCTCATGGACCCCCAAATAGACTGGTACCATAAACTCTATGTGAGGAGATAATCTGGGTGAGAGTGAAACCTATGATTATCTGGAGCTTCAATAAAAAATAACAAAATACCGGTAGTAAAAAAAAAACATGGGTGTCGGCCTCCAAAACCCATATAGGTTGAATCCAATCCCAACTGCCTTCCTATCTCTTCCCCAGCTGATGGGTCTGTGTGTGCTGTGTGTGGGGGTGTATGCGGAGGTGGAAAGGCAGAAGAACCGAACCCTGGAAGGGGTTTTCCTGGCTCCCGCTGTGGTGCTCATACTGCTGGGCCTGGTGATGTTCACTGTGTCGGTGGTGGGCATGGTGGGATCACTCAGGGACAACAAGACCCTGCTGCACATGGTAAGGATGAAGGAGGAGAAGGGTGTGTGTCCATGTCTCTTTTCTAAGTTTGTTATAGTTTATATTGGTGTGTGTTACTAATAGGATCAAGGTGCACTTCATGCAATATTTGTTTTTGTTTTACATCTGTCTGTGTTTTAGGCTCTTGTGCAGGTTGCACTGCTGAAAGCAAAATTGTCAATATTAGGACTGCATGTAATGTTTTACGGGGAATTTGTTTAATCATTTATGAGAATTTTCAGGATACAATACAGTTTCGATCACAAAACACACGTGCACAGAGGCAGTAGGTAAGTAACTAAAGAACATCTAAATTTAATTTGTGTTAGGTAAAAAGTATATACCGTACTGTAAATGCGTGTACTTATATATACTCATGAACACTCGATAGATGAAGTGTATTAGAAGTTTTCAGAACAGCAGCAGCTCATAAGACATTTAAGGCTGTGATCACATAGGATGCGTTTTTCTCCTCTTGCAATGCAAAGTACAGCTGTTAGTGTTGCTAGTAACACAGAGACGCAAGAGCTCAAAGGGTGCAAGGAGCATTACATCACTTGTTGTTATGCAATTATCTAATTAGCGTTAGCTAGCTAACCTGAAGTGTGGAAGGAGATAATGTGGAAAATAGAAATGGACAAGACAAAGTTAGTGATAGCTAGAGGACGAGGAGGATGTCTCCCCCTGCCCTCCTGTGATGTTCCTGTGGTTCCCTGCCCTTATTGTCTTGGACCTTTGTTTGCTGTTGTCATTGTGCTTATAACATTTTGTCTGACGATTTTATGCTTTTATTTGCTGTTCTGTAAGGTGAGTGTCCTGAAAGGCGTCAACAAATAAAATATATAATTTTTATTAAAATGTATATGTCCCTCCAGGGGCTGCAAGGTGCATATTGGAGGAGACGCATGCTTGCCACGACCAAACCATTGATAATGGCTAAAATCAGGCGCAGGCACGTTAAAAAACGCACAGCTGTGGTGTTCCAAAAAGGCTTTCCATACTCATAAATGTTAAAAGTTACCTGACAGCGCATATCTGAGTCTCTCACTATGCTCAACACTGGCAAGTTGGTTTAGCCAAGCTTTATAATTTGGTATGGATCGGTTTTCCATAATTTAAAAATAAACAAGAGCCGTTAGTTCACAATTGCCTGTTCTGTATTGATAGGGGAGTACCCAAATGGAACAGTTCTGGATTTGGGTCAGCTGTAGAGGGAAGTTAGAATGTAAAATTGTAACAGTGGTGGTAGTTTTATTGCTGTGGCGGTGCACCACTACTGAACGGATACAGAGGAAACCCTGTATAATCCTGTTGTCTTTCTTCTTCCACAGTTCCTCTGTGTTCTCTGTGTGTTGCTGCTTCTACAGGCAGTCGCCCTCATTACCGCTCTCATCTTTGAAAAGAAGGTAAATGCCTTTTTCCGTGGCATATATTCACATACCCTATACATTCCTATATATTCCCTCTCAGCATTACCTCCAGCCACAGTCGGGTTACAACCTCCTCACCGTACTGCTGTCTGTCTTTCTGATTGACAACTCCTTTGTTAATGCTGTGTAGTATGTATATGATGTTATATGTATATGATGTAGTTAGTATATGATGTATGTATGACATAGTATATGATGTATATGATGACATAGTATGTATATGTATATGATGGTATGTAAGTTGTTTTGGATAAAAGCATCTGGTAAATAATGTAATGTAATTCTCATCACATTACATTACTCCCCCGCTCTTTCTGTGCATCTACTTCTCTCATTCTATCTAGACATCTGCCTTGTTTCAGAACAGTATACGAGAGGGAATTAAACACTACTATGATGATCTGGACTTCAAAAACATCTTGGACTATGTGCAACAAAAGGTAGTAAGAAAAAAATATAGTATGGATAGACGGGTAATTCCTTTGGGGGTGTGTGCATGCATGGGCACATATTATTTTTAACGTTTGATAATAATAATAATAAGAATAAGAAGAATAGCAATGAATGCTATAATCACATTATTATAAAATGATGGTACTAATTTGTATTGTGATACAAATATTTGGTATAAAACACATAATGGCTATACCAAGTACCCTGATGGGCTGTGTGTGTATAACTGGATGCTATCACAAGGAATAATATTGTGCAGTATCTAAAACTTGAATGTGTTCTTTTTAATTTTATTGTCTGTTTATTTATACTTTTGCTTTATTACACACAGGGTATTTAGAATGTGTTTCTTCTATCCATTTGATACACACATACACGTATGCATTTCACCAGAGCAATCAGAGTTGCATAGGCAGCTAGCATCAGCACCACTGGAGCCAGATAGGGGTTCAATGTCTTGATTAAGGGCACTTCGACAGGGATGGGCTGTTGTGGGTATTGAACCTGTGACCTTTTGAGAGGACAGTCTCTCAAACCACCACTAATGCCTCTCAACCACCATTTGCACAGTTTGGAGTCTTTCTATCTAGAGTTATTTCATGTTTAGTCATTGTCATCTGTGTCAATAATGGTGACAAAAAAGTATCCTGGCACGTGTCCTGTCTTTTCATTTGCCAGTGTCGCCACTTGTGAAAATGTGTTATTTGCGCAGCCAATGGGGTGCCTGGCTTTATCAGCTGTAGAATAGCATGCAGCTGAGGTGCCACAAAGAGGAACCAAGGCAATAACGATACGCTGTGGCAATAATGACATATAGAGTTGTCCTTCATTGTCCCAGGGTAGGTTTCAACATGTTGGGCAAGCGACTGGATTTTCTGCACTGGAGTTTTAAAAGATCTTGAATTCAGTGTCAGAAAGTACCCCAGAAAGTCTTCACCTGAGCTCCTGCTCCCTGCTGCGGCCATTTCCACGTCGATCACCATTTGCTCTGGGAATTGGAAGTAAGATTATTCAGTGAATGAGGCCAGGTCTGAGTAAGGGGGATAAGGGAGGAAACACAGTGAGTGGCCTCAGGCTTAGTCCAAGGTGACAGAGAGGTGTTGATTCCACATCAGAAGCTGAAACTCAGTGGGTTGTCTCAGTGTAAAGGACTTGACCTTGTTGACATTTCAAAGTTTGATGTGCCTGTTGAGTTGAGCCTTTGTTTTGATGGCATACTTGGCTCCCAAATGTATTTTTCTGTCTGTTTTCCTTTCCAGTTTTTATGTTGTGGAGGGGATGAGTATAAGGACTGGGGAGTCAACCAGTACCATTTCTGTAACGGTACTGGTCCACTGGCCTGTGGGGTTCCATATACCTGTTGTGTTCGCCGCAAGGTGAGTGGTGGCAGCATAGACACACCACACACACGCCTTCACATAAAATCCTGTGAAACATCTGCACCAGCTAAGTGTGGTACATCTGGAGAAGTTGTGATTTAGGGATGGACATGTTGACAAGAAAACATGTAGGGCAAAAAAAATCTGTACATGTTTTCAAGTCAGGAACCTATTCTGACCAATTGTTACTTAATACAGGTGCAGCTGTATTGTTGGTGCTTCCGGAAGGAAACACTGTTCTCTCCTGTAAGGAAACAATTTAGCCAGCTAACAGTAGACAAGCACATCTCTTTAACATCTAACTTTACACAAACTAAAGCTGTAACAGATGTTTTTTTGCATCTTACTGAGTACTGGGGAAATTCACTAGCCATTTGTTCAGACAGGCCCGTGGGCATGTGTTTACTGGATCATATGAAATTTGTGGCTGTTTGGTGCATGTGGAAGCTAGACAATCCCTCATGAGTGTTTATATCAGAGGTACCTACAATGTGCACAAAGCAGAGTAAATTGATACTATTAGCTCCCACTCTCGTTGGCACAGAGATCAGGCTATCGGATCTAAGGACCGTCCCCTGTTTGATATTCTAGAGACCCTACTGACTGTGGGTACAAATCTAAAACCAAACACTGAATTAGTGATGTCTCCTGTTTCATCAAACCTAAAAGAGACGCCTGTCATTATATCTGCCCAACATGGACGTAATTTAATGTGTTGGAGAAGGCCTAGTCTGGCCTACAGGAGATGTGTGATTCACAGGTAGTGGTGTGGGCTTTGGGAGATTTCTCCACTTCAATTGAATTAAATGTAGGTCCCTTGTTGCCCGTCTCCACCCTCCATCTGCTTGCTATATCCTGTTCGACGGCTAACAAAGCATTGATACAGTCTCTGGAAGCAGTGGAGCTGTACTGGAGAAATGATAGAGATATACAGAATCGTCCAACACACCCTAGATATATGAGAGTTGATTAGATAGACTGAACATTAGCTTGGCTTCTGGTGTTATCAGCTGCTACCTGTCAGGGCTGCAGCCATTTTGCAGACTGTCAAGTTTATGCTCTGGCTGGCAGGACACAGCTACACCTCCTCCCGAGGAGCATATAGCTGTCACAGATGTCTCCATAGAGCTGTGTGGTCATGTTAGCTTGATTAAAATCTTGTCTCTAACGTTTGCACAGGTGGGAGAGGTCATCAACACTCTTTGTGGTTTCAAGACCCTGGATCAACAGGTAAGACAAATAACTGGTTACTTAATAGGTCTCTTGTGTTTTTCTGAAAATGGACTTTGTCAGTGTTGTCAGGTGTATCTAGTTGACAGCACTTTACTTATATTCATCTGTAGAGGGTGTTTAAAAAATAAAAAAACTATCATTGAAAGGGGCATCAAGTTGATTTAATTCCATGTCGAGTTTGTTTGCAAACTGGAAGATGTAGGTAATGCGGCACAAGTAGCAGTTTTCACAGTGAACAAAAACGCGAGTTTTCAAACTTCACTGGCTCAACGTCTTAGGTTCTTGGTAGAGGAGAATGTTGAGTTTGAGAATGAAATTGAAACTTTGCTCTTGTTGTCTTCCCCTGGTCTGTGTATCAGCGTGAAACCCTGCATGAGGTGATCCATGTGCGAGGCTGTATCCATGCTGTCAACCTCTGGATGAGTGACAACATTGGAACAACCATTGCACTCTGCTGCGCAATAGGGCTGCCACAGGTAATTTAAAACCTAATGCACTGACTCACTGAAACCGAACTGTGTTTTAAGCCCTCTATCCAATCAAATAAACACGTTTTATTTACCCTTTATATTTCAACTTGTTAAACTCCCCACTTCCTCTGAAAGTTGTTTTGAATGTTAGTTTGCAATTTGATTGTGTCCTAGCAACACTGCCTGACAATTCATTAGTATTATGTATGATGCATACAAAAATAATGATGTACGGTCATCTCCTGGGCAGAGGTTTTGGCAACATAATCTAGCATAGCCGGAATACTTTCATTGTCAGGAAGAACATAAAATTAATTGGGTTGTATCCTTATTTTCTCAAAAACCTGCTTCAGTGGACCAGTTTGTGACAGTTACATTAGCGCTTATCTTTTGATGAATTTTAAGCCTATCTTTGTCTCCTACTCGTCCGATTGCTCACATATCTTCTCTCTCATAAACATAAACTCACATGATGCACTCTTTCTGACACTTTTCAATGCTGTGAATGTCCCCATGAAGACATCTAATTACACCTCACGGTGCCTCTAAAACGGCTGCATCAATAAATTATTAGGCAAATCAGGAGGTGTTGTCCAGCGCTGCCACTCCAGGATTGATTTTAGTTCATACAAGCTGCACAAAAATGTCTCCTACTAAAAATTAACGCCTATACTTGTACTCTGTAGTTCCCTCACCTTTCAGTTTTCTGGGGGCAAGTACAGTGTCAGACTGTGAATCCTTATTCATCAAATTACAGAATAATATACATCCACTTCCTAAATAAAACCATTTGTTTGTCGATTGAAGACAAGAGTTTGTGTATCCTCCCTCTGATCTGCCGGTTCCTCCCCAGTGCCTTTTATTAAAAAAAGGGTTTTTACTAAAAATTTACTTTCAGCAAAAACGGGCAAGTTGAGATTGAAGTGAAATTCATTTTGATGCCAAATTCCACATGTTGCATTAACTGATTCCAGTTCTCTGTAGTATATCAAACGTTAACTGATTTTTATTGGCATATCAATTATATCCGAGGAATGCTGTAGGTATAATAATACAAAAATAAAAACTCTTTGAAATTATCACTCAATGGAATCGAGAGGGTATCAGAAAAGTCTTGGATCATAATGATAAGTAACATCATATGATACTTTTTTCTTCAGAATGGTTGAGTGGTCTAAGGCATCAGGGTTTGTAGTCTCTAAAAGGAGGTGTGGGTTAGAATCCCACCTTTGACCAGCAGTTTCGATACTCGTTTTGTTGGTGGTTTTCGATTCCAGACTTTTCGGATTGTATGATAAAGTCAAAGAGCAATTTTATGAACAAGGCCCTGTATCTCCCTGCAGCTTCTGGGCATCATCCTGAGCTGTGTCTTCTGGAACCTGCTAGTGGACATGAGCGAGTCCACCGACATGGTGGACTTCAAGGTGCTGAAGAAGTCTGGGTTCGAGTACAGCGAGTTGGACCTGGCTGGCGCCGGCTGGTGTATGTGCCTGCCGAGGGATGGGGGCTACCTGCCCGTTCCCGCCACCGAGCCCGAACTCGACCCCATCGACATTCACCTGGAGAAGCTCAAGAAGCAGCCGCCTCGTACGCACGCTCAGCTCCGAGAACTGCAGGAGTCCAGATCAGCCACCGGGCTGGATGAGGTAGACATTGGTCGGAAGCAGAAAAGGGAACACTGAATGATCTTTTAGCCCTTTTTTGCCACATTTAGTTTTGTCATTGTAATCATTGCATTTGTTGCACTACCTAATGGTTGAACCTGTCAATCATCGGATCAAGAGAATTTGATCAGCTAAAGGGATCATAAGTAATTTGGCACTTAGAGGCATTTGGGGTAATAATTTACCTTGTTTACAACTGAAATTGGAGGAACAAGATGCAACAGTGGCTTTTTTTAAATTCATTTCTATCTCTTGTTTGTGATAGTTGAAATTTAAGGATTTTTGGCATTATGATATTTCACGTTGTTATATTTAATTTGTTCAGCCTTTGAATTTGAGCTGTGTCTCATATGCTAAAGCTTACCTCAGGCTGAAAATGGCCCAGTATTCGGAGGACAGTCATATTTGGTGTAGAAATGTACTGTATGTTAGCTTGAAATGAGGTTTTCCATGTGTGAGAAATAGGAATAGACAAATATGTCTTGCGTGTCGTCTGTGACGGATGTATACATTATTTATTTTTATTATTATCTCAATTTGATTTTGTGCAATCGGTGTACATTGTAAGACTGACAGTTGTGGAATAACATGGGATGCATGTTTTGTACTGGATATGAAGTATGTAAAAAAATAAAAATAAAAATCAGTTTAGGCACTCAAGGGGTTTTCAGTCTATTTAGTTTTTGAACAACACTTTATTCTTTCCAGCTTTTAAAGTAACAACTAAAGGGATTGTTCCAGACTACCAGTATGACCTTTTTTGTATCTGAGTTATGCACTGTTTTGAGCTTCCCCCTAGCTCCTGCCTTGTATCAGCACTACTGTTCTTGTCAATAAACCTGAATTTGTCTACTGACTTCTGTGCTTGTCTGCCTCTTTGCATGTGAACATAATGGAGAGTGCCATCAATTTCAAGTGGAAATTGAAACATTTTCAGGATTGCAGGATTCTTTGCTTTAGTGTATAACTCGCGTTGTAGCAGATTGTGTTGCCTCAACTGTAGGACATTTTATGGCACTGATGGACTGTTGACTGATGACTTCATCTGACATCTCACTGAAAAAAGTAAATTCAATTTTCACATTCAGTGGAGAAATTGTCAAATTGTTTGTCTCACCCCATCTATTGGCATTAATTAACACCTTTGTTGTATAAATTCTTTATTCGGAAATTGCTTGATACCTTTGTTTGAAGGGCTGTATTTTACGGAAGAGGATTATGGCCAAGTAGATGATTTGTTTTATTTTTATGTTGACATTGAAGTCTAAATATTTCGAATATCAAAGTAAAAATATAGAATATTTCAACTTTCTTCTCAAAATATTTCTACTTTCATGTCAACATGTACAGTACACATTTGTTTTTAATAATTTACTCGGTATGATACCTTTGTTTGAAGGGCTGTATTTCATTAGTTTCTCATGATAAAAAGACCGTCCCTTCCCTGCTCTTGCCCCTCTCTCTCCCCCTGCGTCACACCTCCTGAAAGCCTCTCTTCCCTGGATGAAATGCAGCAGCCACATTCATTCACAGTCACAAATAGATCATGAATGCACACACCTCTCCCCTCCTGCATGTCATCTCTCCTCATTCACTTCTCACCTCTTCGTCCCTCATGATGACAACCAAGAGCCAGCGGGTGGAATAACCATGGGAAGAAGATGAACTGCGTTGCCAAAATAATACTCGACAGCCTGAGTGCAGTATGCGCCGTGATTATGATAATGACATTAATGCTGCTGTTACAATCAGGAGAGGAAACGGGCAGCTTCTCTGTGTACCCCCCCCCCCC
>OMOT01027377.1:0-12605 GCA_900312575.1 Acanthochaenus luetkenii | reverse complement strand
GGGGGGGGGGGGGACTTAGCATCTGCCACTCACCTTCTGGGAAGTCATCCGTTTGGGCCAACAGGAAGTCAATAATATCTGGATGATGATCAGCAAGCTCCACCCCCTCAAACTAGCATTTAAGAAAAACAAAAGAAGAGGGAACGACGGATGTGTGGATGGATGGTGTTTAGAGAGGAACAATGGCAAGTTAGACACAACAGAGAGAGAGAGAGTGTGTGTGTGTGTGTGTGTAGTTGCATTTGTGCATGTGTATGCTGTGCTTCATTTGACAGCTGTACCTCTGCAGTGGGTATAGTGACAGGCTCTCTCTCTCTCAGAGTGATGGCGTCTGGAGAGGCAGTCAAGTCTGGGAAAGAAGGAGGGATGTCATGGAATAAAGAGACAGTGTTGACACCAACCCAATCCACTGACACCAAGACGAGTGGCAACAACGTTTGAGGCCACAGCTTACCGAGCGGCACTTCAAGCTTTCCTTTGTGCCGACGGCCATCCGGCTACACGATGCTTCTTGACTCAATGGCCCCCGGCCCCGGCCTCAGCCAACTTGGAGGGTGTTGAAGCCTGACTGCACTGCAATGTCTCTACTCTGACCCGACCCGACCCGACCCGTTGCTACGCTCGGGTCTACTCTGTATTTCTGCCCTGCTTGGCACAATCTGACCTCTGTCTATGCATGCACATGACCTGTACATATTTCTGTGCATATCTCTGTACATGAGTTGGTATAAAACAAATGTACACATTTTACTTCTATCTATAAAGCTGTACATTTGCACCTCTGCTAAATCTGCTAATCTCATAATGTCGATATCCAACATTGAGCATTTGCAAACCCTACATACAGTATATTGTCTTGCATTGGATTGTAAATTTGTTAATCTGTAAACTGCAAACTGTAAATCTGACAATGGTCAACACAGTGTGAATTATTTTTAGCCAATAGGGGGGCTGTATTAGCATGACATAGAAACATAGCAACTGATAATATAATATATAAATATTGTAATACATATATAGAGTATATAAAATAGATATTGTAATAACTTGTCGAAATGTAACAAAATCTTGTTCTAAATGGGTCAAAGATGTAATAAAATCGGTTAATGTAATACATTCTCAGATAATGTAAAATCACATTATCACATTAATTGGCAATTATTACTTTATAAAGGCTGCAACATATTTTTAACTGAATGTAATAGCAATACTGACTAATACTGTAATAACTTGAGTTATTACATGGATTTGTTGAATACTCTATATTGATTGGCCAATTAATTGTTTCACATTTAATGATATCACTCTGCAGTCAAAAAGTCTGGTCAATTTAGTTGATTTCTAATCAAATTAATTCAACTAAAACGTTACTTGTTGGTTGCTGCGCAGTCCTGCTGGACTATTTAAGGAAGCTTGTAAATTACTTTAGCTTGTAATAAAATCATTTTGCGTCAAGATCTTTAATCCCCCTGTCAAGACTTATTTTGCAATGATGACCAGCTCACTGTGCGTTATCCTTTACTTACAGTCTTCTTATTCTTACACAATATTATAGTAGTCAATGTTATTATTACATCATCATTTCAAAATATATTTCACCTCTTATGAAGTAATATTTGCCGGGTAATGTAATAATCTGATGTTAACCGGTTTTATTACATTTCCAACTCATTTAGAGAGAAATGTACTACATTTTGACAAGTTATTACATTATCCGGCAACTACATTATCGGTTGTTTCAATTCTCTTTGTTGTATTTCTATCTACCGTATATCCTATTTTTTGCTGCTCCAATGACCCAATATCCCCCACAGATCATTAAAGTTTTATGTTATGTTATGTGCTTATGTTGTGTTATCTTACTATCCTCTAGAGAAGTAGCAGGACTGGTGAGTTCAGGCTTCTCGGGGGAGGCTCCTCTCAGATACTCTTGGCCCATCTGAGAGACAAACGGGTACAGGCTAACATGGCACAGTCTATTTATATCATAACCATTTAAAACAATTCCAGCTTTACTTTCACTTACAAAAATACTTCATTATCATTTGCATTGCCCACTTTGGTACATGGGTACCTACCAGTATCAGTGTGCTGGGACTGGGCATGGCATCTTGAAATTGCATCATTCCAAATAAGGGGTCTGGGGCCCCCTCTGTCCCTTCCAGGAGAGACAGAGCATCAGGGAAGAGCAGAGCTTGTCTGAGAGAAAATGAGATGCACAGTACCGGATGGTAGTTATTTTACACTTGATAGTGCAGGGAAATGCAGAGAATGTTGTGTATCTGGACTCACCTGTTGTCGTCATCCACGTCAATCTTCTGGGAAATCCTGGGCTTCACCAACCGGCCCACAGTGGTGTGAAGATCCTCTAGGAGGACAGAAGGTCAACCTCTTGCACAGATACTTTTCTCAACATCTCTTCCCGAATCTGTTCTCCCTTACCCAGTAGAATGGCACACTGACGATGGTAGACAACAATGACGCCATACTGGAGCTGGGAGGAGAGGTAGAGGGAGAAACGGGGTCGTGGCAGGCCTGGCCGAGGTGGTGGGACCCGCTCCAGCACATAGTCCATGATGTCATCACTGTATGGGCATTGGTTTTATAGTAACTGTCGGGCTCACAGTTTAGCCAATTAAAAGCATGCAAAAATGGGTCAAATAAATTCTTACCAGGTACTTGGCACGTTGACTTTTAGGAAATCCCGGCGAGGGATTTTGATGCCTTTTGTAGCAACCAACCTATAAATCAAACACCCGTACATTTATTTCACTTGGCTACTAAAGTAATTATGATTATGGTGAGTATTTGGATAAATGACAAAGCAGACTTCACTGCTGTTGGATGGAGTCAAAAACTAGGAGCTAGGACATAGAGACAATCTTGTCTCCTGTTTTATTCATCAGGATAAATAATGTTAAAGGGACATTAAGTAATATATGACCTATATCGACCTCTATCAACAATGAGTAGGAATTGCATCAACACCGGTTTCCTGGTTGGAAAATGCGTGGGGAAAGGAATACGTGGGGAAAGGAATACGTGGGGAGTAGGTGAGTGGGTTTTGCCAGCAACAAACTAATTATTACATGTATTATTATTATTATACCGTGACCATAGGGATCAATTAAAAGAGCGGCTGAGGAAGCGATTGAAGAAGCCTACTTGTCCAAAACACCACTTAGTGAGGCAGCAGTCGGCCAACAAGAGCCATTGGTCAGTTGGTAAAACTCCCTAGTTGCCTTGGCGACCGACTGGGGTGAACCTTCCTCCTCATCTTCAAAGTGAACTTAAAAACCGGACTTCAAGCGCAGCAACTTGTTGTTTTGGTTGCCGATCATTGTTATGTTTCCCAGTGATGCACCTGCGCTCTCTCAGAGAGGTTTTCTCACAATAACGGAGGGTAAAAACCAGGGAAAGAACTGTTGGAAGCCACATTAACAGTTCACTCTTAGATGAAAATGGATTTGGATAATAGGGGTAGTTTAGAGTTTGGACTTGAATGTCACCATTGAAGTATAGTGAAGTACAGTGTAGGAGTGTTCCACGAACCTGCTGTCCCGCGAATGCTGCATGTAATTTGGCTTGGGGCACACTGTACATAAACTAGTGTGTCATCCTGTAAATATGATTACAATATGGATCCTTCTTATTTGGTTAGGCAACATCTTGAGCAATTCAGAAATATATCATTCAGAATCATTGGGATATGCTGGGATGCTGATATATGTCCCACCTATACTGAATTCACCCTGTGTAGTATATTTCCCTTAACAAAAAGAATAGTAATAGTAACTACCTGTACATTTTGCAGTAGCTTGGTGGCAGTTCAACTCAGTTCAACCGTGGATAGTGTTTATAGTAGTTTACTTTTTTGTGTGTACATTTTGAAATGTAGTTTACACCTGCAAATACCAACTACTGACCATTTTATTGACCATAACAAAATCAATTCAGATGCTACAACGATCCTTTTATTCATTTCAAGTTGACTTAACAAGAGAAAGTTCACATTCAGTCCTTCCACTTTTATCTGTGAAGAACCCAGGTTTGAGGTCTAGACTGAAGTCTCTAGCAGACGGGTGTCAAGAGTGAAAAGATAGTCGGGGTAGTAAAACATGTCAGCAAATATTTTCAGAAAATGTTTGAAGAATGAAAAAGTAAATGTGGTAATGTATTTGGATATGAAAATACTGAAATACAGCTGTTAGTCTATGTAAGAACAGATTTCCTACGTTTAGAAGATTAATGGTTGTCGGCTCTTTTTGGGTGTTGGTGGTCATTTGACCTATCGACCTACTCTAAATCATTTTTAATAGGCTATTTGATTTTCAGCTGAGTCCATGTAACTTTTACTTTACAATTAATAAAAAAACTTTGAACGAAATAACAACGTTTAAATTAGCCTCTTCAAACGGCCTGCCCTCAATGTGCAGCCACCCTCTGACCTCCATGTACAGGCCTATGTGCAGATTAAATACTCTATTCGTGACCTTTTCTGACCTCATCTTCAAAGCAAACGGGTTTATAAACAGGACTTTTCCAACGACGCACCTGCGCACAGGGTTTTTTTTTCACCCAAAATTCACAAA
This sequence comes from Acanthochaenus luetkenii, assembly GCA_900312575.1. NCBI lineage: Eukaryota > Metazoa > Chordata > Actinopteri > Beryciformes > Stephanoberycidae > Acanthochaenus > Acanthochaenus luetkenii. Next base: position 8,013 of record OMOT01027377.1, on the reverse strand, counting down.
ATAAAACGTTAGATAGTTCAGATGGATAACGTGTAACCTCAGGGAAATATGAAAACTATCAAAGGTCCCGAAGAAAAAAGATATATAATAAACTTGTAAAATTCCTATAGGGATTTATAGTGCGTCTGTGGTCCTCCGTGTCATTTAGGTCTTCACAGTACTTTTACGGAGAGGTTTTGCTGTAATAGTTGTATATCCTTATAATACTTTTCACAGGATTGGACCCAGTTCTTCTAGTCAATGAACCGCTAACGTGGTGCGGTTTGTTCGTGTAGCCTAACTAGATCTCAAACACTAACGTTTTCATTAGCTAATCAAGCATTTTTCACCCAACACAACCACATCCCTGTAGGAATAGCATGACGTTAAGTAGACACATAAAGTCACTATATTCTCGGCACGGCAGACACTATCAAGCTAACCCGTAGGTCGTTTCTACGCACCAGATTGTAGAAAAGCATCCCGAACGACGCTTCAAAACTTCAGGGTAGTAAAACATGTCGGCAAAGAAACGGAGGAATAGAAGGAAGATCAAAAAAGGGAGACGTGGCTACCGAGGTGTGAAACACTGGACTACAGCAGTGCAGGTTGGATACGACGTGCGGCAGCAGGCTCCACGGGTCGGCGGTTCTTATTGGGTTGAACCGTTTCCGTCCCCGAGCTGCTTCCAATCAAATGGGACTGTTTGACTCTCCAATGAATTCCGTGTAAAATTCACGGCATTAAATACGATTTACGGAAATAAAAGGCACATTTTTATAAACATTTCAATTTATTAGTCATTGATTATTTTGAGCAAAATAATCCAAAAACAGGACAAATTATCGAAGTTTTATGATGTAAAAAATGATATACCCATCATACAGCCAGTAACCTGTTATTCTTAGATCAATGCTGACAATTAGGAATACGTTTCCCTACTTAAAATTCCAATGCTATATGACATAAAGCATCGGATTAGGATGTAATGCTGAACAATTTCTAATGTTGAGCATAAAATATCAAAAATAAAATTGCTTCTAGATGTAGTTAATGACGCAGGTCTTCTCCTTATATTTTAATCAATGTTTGACCATAAAGTAACATTCCTGGCTCTCTTACGAGCTTCCTTTCCATATCTTACATAACAGGCTTATCAATAATATAAACTGTCAAACTGGCAGAACGTGAAATTAGATGGCCAATATTGTTTCACAGGGAAGCGGTTGCTCGGCGCATGGTTCATTGAGGAAAGATTACATTTTATTAAGATACAAGGAAACAGTTGTAACATGGATAAAATGAAATCAACCTGGAAACACAAATGTAAAAAAAGCTAACAAAATAGCGGTAGTAAAATCCACAGTTCAACTCGAATGACAAGATTACAGTGTTAAAAGTGCTCCTTCTAGAGATTAGAGGGACCCACCTGAAATAAAAACAGAGGAGAAAGAATGCAACTGCAGAGGCAAACGGAGGTTTTGTCATTCTCCGCCCTCAGCAGGGAAAAGAGAAGCCGATGCGACGGCATTCACTCACAGGTAAGAGAAAACGATGACGAACTAATACGTCTATTTTGCTCTCCTCCTCTGCATCCCAATAGAGTAGGAACGAGAGAAGGTGGCACAGAGAGACGGTAGAGGGAGTGAGGTACGGTGTGGCTGATCAAAGCAGTCTCCCTCGGCATTCGGTGGATCCGCAGCAGCACAGCAGCTCCTTGCCCTCCACACTGCCCACCTCATAGTTGTAGTCCCAGGTCAGCTCTGTACCGGCCCGGATGCGCCTGCACACACACACCGGCGGTCAAGTCAGTGGAGGACAAGAGCCTCAACACGTTTACAGTAGTAAGCGACACGTTTCTTTTGGCCCACTCCTTGCTAAACTGATAAGCTGGAACTGCTACTATAGACAAAAGGTTCACTTAATGCACCTGGTAGTATTGTTAAAGAAATTAGGTTGTTTTTCTTGAATCTCTAACTTATCTGGTGGATGTCATGCAGAAGTGTTTATTTAGTTGTTTTGGTCTCGGGATCCAGAAAATGGTTCTCTTTGTGTCATAGGGACGAATAAGTAGTTTAATCTCTACTGCCAGGTCCAAAACAAACACCTATTTACAATAAAATAGGCGAGAATATCCCATTTCTAACACCGATTAGCTGGCCCAAGGAAACGCAGGAGCCCAGCACCGATCCCTGGCCCCGAGTTTGACGAAAACTGCCATACGTTCTTTAACAAGTGTCAAATTTGTTTCAACACTCACTTGCTGGCAAAGAATGCCACCCAGGGGAAGCGGAGGTCATGTGTGTCCACAAACACATTCTGGACAAACAGGTTAGGACTGCAGCTATGCTGCAATATAGAGAGAAGACACAGACAACATTTTAAGAAAAAAAGTAATAGAATGTGTTTAAATGACATCAAATGGTTAGACACAGACCAAGTGAAAGACACAGACAGATACGTTAACACACTTACGTTGAGGTAGCGTCCGAGGTTGCCCTCCAACTTGGCATCAATGATGTAGCAGGACTCTTCACCATCAAAGAACAGGCGAGTGTTTTTGGGAGCGTTTTCCCCAGTCTGCCCGTGCGCCACTGCTTTCCCTCCATGGCCGCCATGCCCTCCCCCAGCTCCAGGCGTACCTGTTTTTACCATCAGGCTGTGGCTGGACTTGAGGGCGAAGCCACGCGTAGACTTCACTGCTACCTGCCTTTTAGTCACACCTGAGCGAGAATGGCACCAACAGATCGCAAGAACAGGAGAGGGCAACAAAAAAGTGAAAACCACGTGGTCAGGAATAATCAGCGCATTGTACATTCGAGCGAACAGTATTTGTACATTTCTACTTCTACCTACCTCCCTTCTCATCACCCTGGGTGAGTTTCTCTCTCTCCTTGTTGTCCTCAGACCCCGAGCTGATGGTCTGAACATCGTCGCTGTCAGACAGAGTCATCACGTCCTGCTTCTTCGCTGCCTCCGTCTTAACTTGACTGCAGCAAACAACCACAAAATGTAACTCAACAGCAATCACTGTGCTGCAGATGTATAAAGTACAATCGTAAAAAACTGTGCATCCATTTTAGCAGACCATGCTGATTCCAACATACCTCTTGCTATCTCCAGATTCCTATGATGGAAAACACAAGAGGAAGAGCATCGGTCAGAATACAAGGTATTATAATCAAAAATCATTCAAAATTAAATGTATCTCCTTAAAAAGTTTATATTTCAGCTGAGCATGTTAATGGAAGACTTTGGGATAATTCTCCCTAAATAGAATTTCCTTTTTACTTGTTTGAGACAATTATTTCTAAACTGTTACATTACGGCATTTACGGCATTTAGCAGACGCTTTTATCCAAAGCGACTTACATATCATCATACCGTTGGCGGGGGAAGCCATCCAAGGACCCTACGACACATTTGTTTTTTGCCATATATATATATATGTACTGTACTATATTATTTCAACATTTCACATGCATTTTAAATGTAGTGTGGTGTCCATGAAACACTGACTCTTGCTTTCTCTGCTCCACACTCACCTTCTTCAACCCCTGGTTGGTAAGCCAGGAAGCCACCTTGCTCTTCCCCGTTTCCTCCGGCATGGATGGTGGCTCCTGGTCATCTGTTCCCCCTGCTGACACACTCAATTCATCTTTACTGTCTTGACTCCCTGGTGCAGGATGGAGAGAGGCGTGTTGAGAGAGAAAATATTAATATCTTCCAAACCCCCCTTTGGACTCACAAAAATGAATGTAGAAGAAACACTGTAGCCGTCTTAAAGGCAGCTAAGGGAGAAAGGCTCATAGTTTCCCCATAATGTGACAAGCGTTTGGCAGAGGAAGATAACACAGTAAAATTCTAAATGTCAAGGTATCTCTTTAGGTCTTATACTCAAAGTCACAAACTGTGACACACAACACAGATTCACATAAAAACTAACTTAGATTAACACCAAGTATAACATTGAGACTCTCTACCTCTCCCTCAGACACGCACAGACACACACACACAAAGTCTCACAGCAGAACCACAACCAAGTCTCATGTGTGGACACAATAGGTCTCTCCCTCTCACACTTACTCTTATATACAATCAGTCTCTTACTCTGGGTTACACTCCCAAAAGATGTTACCCGCTCACCATCCTTATTGCCCTTGGCCTGTCCACGTGTGGTGTAACTCCTCCAAACAGAGCTGGAGCTGAAGTAGTTGTCCTTCACAAATGTGTCGTCTGAGCTGTCGCTTTCATCGTCACTCTTGTCATCTTCGTCATTGCTCTCCTCAGGGCTTTGGCCTGTAAGAAACACAGCAAGTGCGGGCAGGAGGATGGGGGGGGGGGAATTATGTTAGCTGTGGTCAAAACAAAAACGACAGAGTCGAACCAGGTCTAACAAGGACTCCCTTGAACTCTCACCTTTGCCCCTGGCACTGTCGGAGCCCTTATGCCTTTTGGGCGGCCGCCCTACGGGGTTAGCCGATACTAAGGCGGAGGGTTGGATTTTTATCCTGGACATGTCCACACCACTCCCATCGCTGTCCGAACAGTGGGCCTCACTCTCATAGCCCTCCTTGAAGTTCTCTACGCTCTCTATGTGGTCCAGGTTAGCAAAGTACTCATCACCCATCTCAAGACCCTCCTTGTCTGCAAAGTCGTCTGTCAAGATCTTACCTGGTAAAGAGGGCGGGGAAGACAGAGAACAAGTGCTTTAATGTAGTTGTCTTGCTATAATATTCTCACGAATAAACAAACAATGATGTCTAAGTGTGTGAGTTTTGCATCTACCCCCCTCTCCTTTACCCAACCGGTCTTAAAGGCTCTTCCTTTCCCTCACCAGCGTAGATGCACACAAAGGAGCCCTTGGCCACATCATCCAGACAGCGGATGCCCCAGCCTTTGTTCTGGGTCTTGAAGAGCTGGAGACGTACCTGCAGGCCGTGCTGCACCAGCCGGTTGGTGCACATCTGAACAGAGCATTTGCACCGCTTATTACACTCATAGATCCTGAGTGACACGGAGAAGACGAGAGAAAGAGAATCAGGCAGAGAGAAAGAGAGATAATGGCCTCTGAGGCAAGACACCAACAGAATAAGCTGTCATGTTTAACAGTAATTATCTTTTGAGGGGTGACAGCAGGTCAGCCTTTCTGTAGAGCAGACCAGGAGTGGGATATGCTTTGGTGTGTGTATGCGTGTGTGAGTGTGTGTGACTGTGCGTGTGTCACAAGCACAGGCACTAATGTCTGACCCTGTGGGCAGGCACTCCTCTAGTCGTTTGTGCAAAAATCCAGCGTGTGCGTTGATCTGTCCTCCTGGTGTACAACCTGTAGCCTGAAGGGTCAGCTGGTGGCAAGAGCACTTGGACCTGTAATTAAAACACAGAGAAATGTCTTCATAGAATTAAGACTGGGAGAGTTGAAAGTTGATGGGTCAAAGGTGAACAACCCGACTAACTTGTCTCTACAGCCGTCAGTGCAGTCACACCCAACCAGGAAGTCTGCACTATTGTTGATGTACACTCCATCCTCAGGGATGCGCTCCTTACCTGGGAAGATGAGAGGAGACACAAATGGATCAGTCCCTCATCCATCACTGGCTCTACTGGCTGTGTTTACTGTGATAACTGCGTCATACTGTATGTCAACATGTTAATAGGTTGAGTGATTGTACAGGGCAGCAAATAAAGCATGTGATTTATTCTAAATGTTTTTATTAACTTTATTATAGGTTTTTAATCTTGTTTATTGTGCTTTAAGTGTGTCTTAAGTATGGTGACAATTGAATTTCCCCCTGGGACTGATGGATGGATGGACGTATGTATCCATCTATCTATTGGAGAACAGGCAAGAGCCCAAATGGATCTCTCCTATATTAACATCTCTATGTGATCCTTACTGTAGGCTACTTTAGGAGGTGGGCTGCCATCAATCTCGTTAACGCAGGAGAGTGGGATATCCTCCTTTCCGATAGTGATATCTGGAATGTAGTAGATGGGCCTCTGTGGCTGGAAGGGCCGGTCCACCAGCACGTAGGGGTCCAGACAGAACATCTCTAGGAATATAAAATCACAGCGCGTCTGGAAAAGGTAGTGCTGGATCTCTGCCATGTTACGTAGGCAAAGCCCACATGGAGCCTTGTAGATCACGTGGAAGGACATCTGAGGAGAGGAGAGGCACAGACAAGAGCTGTATATGTGAGAGATGTTACGTGAAAAGACAAGTGAAAGTTGAAAACACTAAACTTCTACTTCAAAGCGACTGAAACCAAAGCCTTTAGTATGAGCTAAGGGAACTACACTGACCAAACAAGTAATGAACACGCTCTCCTTCCCGCCACGTGAGCAGGCCCACGTTGTTGAGGCCTACCTTGCGGTTGACTTTGCGCCGTCCTGTCATGCGTCTGAAGTCGTACAGTAACGGGGTGAGGAGGGGATTCTTTCCTCTGTGTGTGTCTGGTTTTGGAGGCCGGATGCGATTCAGACAGGCCGGCTGGCAAGTGTGTGCCATGTAGAAGACGCGGTCAGTCGGGGCGCGGTAGGAGGGCTGGTGTGGGACGTTGGCAACGGTATGGATCATTGGAGGGGGGGCAGGAGCCAAAGTCGGCAGCTGTTTCTGGTGGGAGGTTATGAAAGTAGGGCTTACGCCAAATGGGACAGGCAACAATCTTCCACTATGGATTGACGGGGGAAAAAGGAGGGGAGAAAAACAGAGTGAGAGAGAGCCAAGTTACAATAATTCAAACTTCTAAGATGAGATCAGCACGCTCTTCAGTAGAGCATCACAATTTCACTGATACATTTGGCAAGCTTTGTTTTATCGTTTGCCTTTGTTCTCTTCGCTGTGATTTTGCACTGTACAGCACTTTGTAACCCTTCTTAAAATGTGATATTCATATTATTCACATCTAGCAACTCATTAAGGTGTACAGTAAGGTGACTAGGTAACCTCACCCAGAGAGGACGCTGGGACTGGAGGTAAGGGACTGCATGACTTTAGAGGCGTGGGTGCCTCCTACCCCAGGGACAAATGGAGAAGTACTCTTCTTCGCCATCTGATGTTTATTACTAGAAGACAGCGAGGAGAGAGAAAGACATACAGTGGATATAAAAAATCTACACATCCTTTCAAATTTTCTAGTTTTTTTACATGTATTAATTGCCTCAAGGGCTGAAATGAAAACCCAATAAAGAAACAAAAGACAACTCATTTCAAATAATGTATTACAAATGGAAAACTAAAACACCTTGGTTGCACAAGTGTGCTCACCCTTCAATTAATACTTATTAAAAGCACCTTTTGCTTTGATAACAGCAGTAAGTCTCCACAGACTTAGCTCCTTTGAATGTAGGGATTTTCTCCCATTGTTCTTTGCAGAAGAGTTCAAGCTCATTCAGATTGCAAGGGGACCTTCCTATGCAACACTCTGCTTTTAGTCAGTGTGCAGATTTTCTACACGATTGAGGCTCAAGCTCTGCCATTCCAAGACGCCGCTTTTCAGCCATTCCTTGGTTGATTTGGCTGTGGGCTTCAAATTGTCACATTGAAAGAGCTTTTTAGCCAAAAATATCATGAAATCTGGATCTATTTATTTCCCACTAAACTGACCCGGAGCCTTTTCCCCGCTGAAGCAGCTCTATACCATGCTTAACAGTATACACTGTGTTCTTTGGGTGAATGGCTGTGTTGGCTTTGCACCAAACATATATTTTGGAGTTAAAACCAAAGAGTTCTACATTGGTTGTATCAGATCATACTACCACTATCCAATGCACATTTTTAAAAGTTTAATGTAAAAATCTCTAACACTAGAAAAGAGACGGAGAAGAACGTTGGGGCATCTCTTGATCGAAGTCACACAGAATAATGATTAATACGTCTAGGTTACATGTGAAGCCAAACATTCTAAATTCCAGTTTTATGTTATCCGTATTCACCTTACAACAAAGTGCCTTTAATATAGCCTATAATAACCTTTAATAGTATCAGATAGATGGTTCAGCAGGCATTACTCACTCAACACGTGGAGGCTGTGG
>OMOT01027374.1:0-14167 GCA_900312575.1 Acanthochaenus luetkenii | reverse complement strand
TTAAGCTTTGAGACAATCATGACATTAATTGTGCAAATGACGGTGCAGCTCAGTGTCAGGATTGCATGTGTCCAGAAGTGACTCCGGCTTTAATTTATTAAAGGAGCAGCTCCAGGCTGCACATTAGAATGACATTGCAGATTAGAGTCTTGGTTCTCTGGTTTCTTGATAGTTATTCGTGTTCACAAAAGCTGCCTGGACTGCCTAGGGCCACAGGAATAGCACATTTGATTTATTGAATTTAATTACAATTTCTTTAATTGCTGTCTAGATGTAAATGTTTGGGAAGGTGGCTAACCGTATATTTTCCCTTGTGAGTGTGTAGTAATATTAGCTATCTGTTTTTTTCCTTTTTTTTCTACTGCTGCCATGGATGGACAGACTGCAGAAATGCAGGGGAAATGGGAGGTAACGTTTCACCACAGTCATCGTTTTTTACCTTTTACTATTGCATGGCTCGTCTTCATGTCAGCATGCAGTTGTGAAATCCATAGACATTAAATAAATACATAACTGTAAATAATAATACAACAAATATAAACAGTATGGATCTTCAGAAAACCAGCTCCAACATTTGTTGTTCATATCACTTGCTCATTAGCTTTTTTTTTCTCAGCAATTTACCAGCAAACATTTTTGTGTGGCATCCAGTTCATGAATTTGTATCAAACCTTTCATGGCTCAAATATCTAGATGAAAGTGGATTAAAATACACTGCAAAGTCCTCATCCTTTTATAAAAGTACAACAACAAAAAACAACACCTTTTGACAAATCTGTCAGCTTGGGTTTGAAGAGCTATGACAACTTGTGCGAGGCTTTTGAGAGAAAGGCTTTAGAACTGATAAATAATAGAACAATAACTTCACTTTGTTTGCGTGTATGTGTATGTGTGTATGCACGTTTGTGTGTGTGTGTGTGTGTGTGTTTGCGTGTGTGTGCCAGGCTATTGTGCTTAGCATGAAGAAAAAACATTACAGTTTCCTAGACCAGAGAAGAACTGACTTTGATGTGGACTATGACGAATTCTGTAAAAGCACCGCTGAGCTCCATGTAAGTTCACTATTATAGACAACACTAATTCATTCATTTGTACAATTAACAATAATCATTGTGTAGTTAACGTGAATATGCAGGTTACCTGAGTGAGTGATATTGGATATTGATGACTGTTTCCAGCCACCCAATGCAACGAGTAGCTTATATAGGTCAATGCAATTAATCTGTGCTCTCACTGAGGGTTGGGTCTGACAGTTTTTGCCTCTCTGCATGTGTTTTACCTTGGGCCAGTTTCACTGACCTGGAAATATAAGCACTTAGTCCAGGACTATGTTTATCCCCATTCAGATCTACATTGAAAATTCATGCTCATCAAATACTTTCTCCTCGTATGTAAAAGTATCGGTTCACAATCTCTTTCCAGAATCAGCTGAAGAGTTTCATGGATAGCACATTTGAAAAGATTCACAACACAGAGAGAGCTCTAAATGTGCTGAAGACATTTGAACGGTAATCCTGTCGAATGCTTCCTTACCTCTTATCCATCCCTTGCACTGACATGACACTTTTTATTGCTTATTCATCTTCTACCAACGGTGTATGAATGTGTGTGTGTGAATGGGTGAATGTGAGACTAATTGTAAAGTGCTTTGTAAAAAGACCATTTCTACCTGAACCAGAGGTTTCTAGCATGGTCTTCAGGACAGAGTACTGCTGGTTTTCTATCCTACCAGTTAATTGCAGTTGATTGCGTTCACTTGGCATCGTAGGTGTAAATCAGTCCCTGATTATATGGCTAGAATGAAAACCAGCAGTTCTGGGTCCTAACGACCAGGATTGAGAACCTCTGACCTAAACCATTTTCGGCCATCTCTCTCCACTCCATGGCATGCAACACTGTATTTACTCAAAGGCCTCTTTTTAAATTTGCAGTTGATTTCACTCACATTTCATTTATTGCGTTCTTCTAATATCGGTCATCTGTTTTTAATGGCATTTTGGATTGATTTGTAAATATTTTTTGACTTACTGAAAAACAGCCTGGGCATCCCAGACCTTGGCATCGAGGAGAAGTACCAGCGCATTCTGCAGAACTATGGTCGGGACATTGAAATGGTCTCCCGTATCTACACCAAGCAGAAACTGGACCCCCCCATTGGCCGGGACCTGCCCCCGGTGGGGGGCCGGATCCTGTGGGTCCGGCAGCTGTACCGCAGGATCCAGTGCCCCATGGATCTCTTTCAACAGGTTATACTGAATAAATGACACTGGGTAGTGTTTTAAATTACAGCTCCCCAATGTCCCTATTATTACAGTGTAATTAATCCTTATTTGACATCAGTTTAATGTCTTTGGCAGGAACGCTGAATTTATGGACTCCACTGTGAATGTGTGTGTATGCATGTGTGTCCCTGTTGTTTGAGTCAGAAGTGTGTGTGGGGGGACACAAACACACACACACACACACACACACACACACACACTTCTGACTCAATGAATTTATCCTACGCCATCCCTCTCCCCATCCCCATCTCCTACCTCTGTCTCATACCATCCCATCATTATCCTTCCCTGATCAGCATCCAGGGGTTCTTACCACACCAGAGGCTAAAAGGATCATCAGGAACTACAACAGGGTGGCCAGGGTCCTGCTGGAGTTTGAGATACTCTACCATCACGGCTGGATGAAACAGGTGAGAGAGAGAGGAAACATAATGTTGGTTGGGTAGAACTAAAGGCCTGAGTGCCTTTGGCTAAATGAGGTAAACACCTGTGAAAAATACAATATTTAGCACAAGTACATTCTCACAAAATTGACATTTGTGGTTTTACCCTATATGTACCTCTTCCCCTCCCACCTCCCCAGATGGAGGATGCCAGGATGGGCCTGCAGGCCTCTCTGCTGGTCAGGTCTCCAGAGACAGGGGAGCTGTTTGTGAACTTTGACCCAGAGATCCTGACCCAGATCCGGGAAACAGACTGCATGACTAGGATGAGGTTGGAGATCCCTCCCTTTGCTGCCCTGCTGCAGCAGAAACAGGGTGCCCTCAAGAAGAACTACCACAAATTCCAGGTGGATCAACTGCAGTAATATGCAGTCACACAGTTATACACAGCTGTAAATACATACAACCAAAAGAAGCAAGATTGAAAGGCAAGTGAATGAAAGAATCCTGTTCATATCATCCCCTTCCAGCTGATGTTGAGCGAGAACTCCAGAGTGCGGGCCAAGATTCAGAGTGCCTTTGAACAGCTGGCAGTGCCTCATGTAGCTAAGGTGAGATAAGATGTGGTAGTACTGTAATCCAAGATGTATTTGAAATACAGTTTATAGTATATGTATTATTATTTTCCGGCCTATATCAATGGGGGTTTTGCTCATTTTTTGATATAATATCCATGTTGCAGGATAGTTAAATCAACAGCAAGACTAAATTTAGCTCACTGTGCCAGCACACTGCTTTTCCTGTTTATCGTGCATCTCAAGCAGCTTTTTCCAACATGAAACATGTGATGTGTGATAATACAAGTACATATGACATGAACAGCGGCTGCAGCGTGCATCAATGTACATCACTGACTTGACAGGTGGACAAGGCTATTCTGCCTGGTTTGACCTCCCTCAACTGGACATCGCTGAACATAGACAAGTACCTTAGCCGCATCGACAAGGCTCTAGGTAAGCAGAAAATCCAGCAAGATCAATGTCCCACATGCTGACACATAAGACGTCCTGCAGCTCAGCCAAATTGACATTAACAGATTGATTGTGTACTCTTTCTGTGTATGCACACATGTTATATCTCACACACATAAGCTGTCTCTCCACTCCCTTTCTCCTTCCCTTCTTCTCTCTTTCACTCCATTTCCCTGATGATACGCTTTATTTCTCAATGTCCGACCCTTCTCTATTCCCCATTCCACCCCTTTCTCCCTCCTTCCCTTCTCTGCCCCTGTCTCCCTCTCTGTCTCTTTTTGTATCTCTCTGTCCCTCTCCCACCTCTTGTCTCTCCAGCGGACCTGGAGCTGTTGATGGACAGGGTGAATGACTTGGTGGAGTTCAGGATAGACGCGGTACTGCAGGAGATGAGCGGCGCCACACTGTGTGTTCTGCCAGAGGATGAGCCCTTCACCTGTGAGGAGTTTGTTCAGACCACCAGGGTAAATAAATGCTAGAGCGCTGCATATTCATTCAGCCTGTATTTACACAGGGTAGGTTGACTGAGCACACTTTCTCAGTGATGCTGCACTCATACATTTCACTGAAACAAATCAATACATGGTGTTGATATGAATATTACAAACCACTCATTACGGTGAAAAAACTACAAACAAAATCTGTTCATTTTATTATTTCGGTGTCCTTTTTGGCATTGCACTGTTGATTCAGTATTTGAATGAAACTGACTTTTGCTGCCAATAGGTCTCTCCCGTAGAAACTATTGCTTTAAAATGCCTCACATTATCCAACTGGTCACAAATCCAATTGGTTTTAAATAATTGAATAATGTATTCTCAGTCAACCGTTTTTATTATTATGGGTCATTGCTGTAATGTTTTTAGATGAATGACGACATGTGTAGGTCAATACAAGTTGTCCATTACAATAATGGCATTTCTGTCCATTTCTGTGACAGTCCCTGTAGATGAGCACAGAGAGGCTCATTGGCAGTCGAGGCTACAGGTCATGAATCGTGATTTATTAATGTGGTAGGACAGATGCAAAGTCAGCAAACAGGAATGGTAATGTGAATGGTACTCTCACTGCTGACGGGATGCAAATAACACATCGACGCTTGGGATTCCTCGCCCATGCCATGGGATGTCCAATATTGTGTAGAAACCATTGACACTCATTGAGGTGGACACCATTTGATTTGTGCCCAGGTAAGTTCAGTTGAATTGAGATGAATAGAAATGAACTGACAAGTATTTATAATTTTCACCCATATATTTCTCACTGTGTTAATCCCAGGAGGTTTGTATAGGCGTTTTGTCAAATGAAAAGCATCTATACCAATAGATTTATGGTTGAGGGTGTAGCTAATTAGACAGACATGATGCCCCATGCTACATATGTCATTTAGTAAAAGCTTTCATCCAAAGCACATTACAGTAAAATTACTATCCTTTTTTTGGCATGAACATTAGTGTCACGCTGCCATGCTCTAACCCTTGAGCTGTATCTATATTTATGTATATTTATGTATATATATATGTATAGGACCTGTGTATCAAAGGAGCCCAGAGCCTCCACACTAAGAGCTCATTAGTGGAGGAAGCTGCCAATGAACTGATCAACATGCTGCTAGAGTTTGACCACAAGCAGAGAGAGGAGGAGGAGAAGGTTGTGGAAGAAAGCCGCACCGAGAGCAAGACTATGGACCACAATGACAGTGATGGTAAACTAACATTTTCCTTTAGGAATCAAATAGAATAGGATACAATTACCATTATTTGCCATGTTAGGGGCTTGGGGTCAGTTCACATATGAAATTCCTCATTAGGCAAGCAGGACAAACAAGCGTTCATCTCTACAGTATCTGAGGCCGTACAGATTCATTGCAAATATTTCACTTCCTCTCTCCCAGCCGAAGATGAGGGCCGATCAGAGGGCCATCTGTTTTCTAGAAACACCTTGGTCCCTCCAGCCAGCGTTGGCCCCGCGTCTCCCCTGGTGAGGAGGAAGAAGAAGAGGGACCTGATGGAGGTAATGGAGGAGGAAGCCCAGGAGCTGCTTTCCCACTTCAACCACCGCAATGTGGATGCCTTACTTCGACTGACGAGGAACACCCTGGAGATGCTACGCAAGCGCATCCACACCTCCTCACTCATCCATTTCCTCGGTGCGGCTTGTTTAACTAACTAGCTGATCTTAGCACATAAGAATCTAAAAGCAGTCTAATTAGAAATGGAAATATTGTAAAATATATTTCATGTAAGAGCTTGCAATATAATTGAATCATACACGTAGACTTGGATGACAGAGTTGCCAGAGTGGTGGCCAGCAGTTGTGGTCAAAAGCGTACATACACTTGTAAAGAACATGTATGTCATGGTTTGTCTTCCGATATTTTATACAACTCTTCTTTTTCTGTGATGGAATGATTGGAGCACATACTTCTTTGTCACAAAAAACATTTATTAATATTGTATGAATTTATTATTCTAGTCTTCTGAAAATATAACCAAATCTGCTGGGTCAAAAATATACATACAGCAATGCTAATATTTGGTTAAATGTCCCTTGGCCATTGTCACCTCAGTTAGGCTCTTTTGGTAGCCATCCACAAGCTTGTGGCTTCTGGTTGAATCTTTGATCACTTGTCTTGACAGAATTGGTGCAGTTCAACAACATTTGTTGTCTTTCTGACTTGTTTCTTCAGCACAGTCCGCATGTTCTCGATGGGGTTTGAGTCAGGACTTTGGGAAGGTCATTCTAAAACCTTAATTCTAGCCTGATTTAGCCATTTCTTAACCACTATTGTTGTTTGTTTGGAGTCATTGTCCTGTTGGAACATCCACCTGAGTCCAAGACCCAACCTTCAGACTTAGGTTTTCCAGAAGAATTGGAAGTAATCCTCCTTCTTCATAATTCCATTTACCGGTACTTTCTGTAAAGCACCAGTTCCACTTGCAGCAAAACAGGCCCAGACCATAATACTGCCACCACCATGCTTGATGGTAGGTATGATGTTCTTGGGGTTAAAACATATTTCTGGTCATTTTGGCCATATAGTTCGATTTTTATTTTGTCTGACCACAGCACTTTCCTCCAGAAAGCCTTTTCCTTGTCCATGTGATTAGCAGCAAACTTCAGTCGAGCCTTAAGGTGCTGCTTCTGGAGCGAGGGCTTCCTTCTTGCACGGCAGCCTCTCAGTCCATGGTGATATAAAACACGCTTGACTGTGGACCCGGACACTTGTGTTCCATCAGCTTCTAGTTCATCACAGATCTGCTTTTTGGTGGTTCTTGATTGTCTCTTGACCGTCCTGACCATATTCTCTCAGCAGCAGGTGATATCTTGCATCTTCTTCCTGATCAAGGCAATGACACATCTATGTCATGCACTTTATACTTACCGGTATAAACAATTGTTTGCACAGTTGATCTTGGGACTTATAGCTGCTTTGAAATGGCTCCAAGTGACTTTCCTGACTTGTTCAAGTCAATGATCCTTTTTTTCAGGTCCGTGCTGAGCTCCTTTCCCATTGTAGCGTTTGTGGCTGAGTCTAATGAGAGTATCAAACCAGCCCTATTTATATGGGCTCAGAGAAGTCACCAGCTGTAGCCAATCAGAATCACTCACAAGTTAAGAGGCCACAAACCTAATTTAATTGCCACAACTTGTACCAAAATGTATAATTCGTTGTATGTATATTTTTGACCCAGCAGATTCTCTCATATTTTTTGAAATCATTGGAAACTGAACACTGCCATACATATTCTTTACAAGTATATGTAAACCTTTGACCACAACTGTATGTGCCGATACCATATTATCAATACTGCATTTGATCCATTCTGACAACGGTTCTTAGGCACTGTTTTAACCTGGCAGGGCTATTTCACTACATACTCCATACCACCTCCATCAACTCCCATAAATTCTGGCTTGTGAGGTCAATTTGCGCTAGCCTGTTCTGAGCTGTCATGGTCTTGTGAGCTCGTGAAATGTCCATCCTTGAATCACAGAGCTACTTTTCTCTCCTGTAGCCGATAGTGACTTCCCCAGTCGCTGCAAGAGCGGTGGTCAGCAGCCCATCTTCAGAGTCAATGTGACCCTCTCCATCCCCAACATCGCCATGGTTCCAGCCCTGGATGAGGTCCAACATGCTCTGAACCGCGCCGTGGACTGTGTGGTCAGCGTCAGCAAGACAGTCGGCCAGTGGAGCAAAGAGAGGATCTCCAAGGTGGGTTTACTTTCTCTGATGAAGGACACATTAACTTGGCAGCAGTGGGTGGAGCAGCAGGAACTGTGATGTATGCGAATGACCTGAGAATGTCATATGAATATTTTTATCGTGGCCAGATCCCACAAGAGAGTAGACTAGGGGAGAAAGAAAATAATGATCAAGACGTGTCCCTTGACCACCTTACGAGTATGAATCACGTTGAATAAAAGCATCTCCCAAAAAGTACGTTTTCTTTAAACAAAGGTTATGGTTTGGAAGAAAAATAGATAATCTAAGAAAAGGTATGAGATTATTCAAGTTACTGACTCTGGCATAGTTTTATATGCTGGCTTACAAAGAACCAGGAAGAAAATGTTCCATATGTGTAACTGATTGATGATATGTTGCTGCCCTAGAAAGATGCCCTAGAAAAAAAGTACTTTTCAGGCATTGGAAGTAGAGAAACAGGAAGAATAGGGATATAATTTCTGTAATTTATTTTCTCAGGACTGATCATTTTGCCAGGATAAAGCTTCCACCAAGGATTGTGTAATATCTGCCATGATTTTATCCAAGTGCTCATGTAGGATATTTCCTGCCTGTAAACAATACTTTGCCTTTTGTCCTTCCAGAGGGAGATGATTGAATAAGAGACTGTTTGTGGATGAAAACACAGGAAGTGCTCTATCAGGACTGTCTGTGAACAACACAAACAGTTTATACAGTATATATATTTTTAAAGGTGATATGTTGAACCTCAGACAACATATTATGGGAAATTCTCAGGCCCAAAAGGGGTTTTATTCCTCTTTACTGGAAAGAAAAAGTCAACAACGTGTGGGTTTTGAAACTAGGTCATCTTTAAGGATTTTCATTATTTATGCAGATGCTTAAGCCACTTCACTTCCATACCATCTAACACTGATTTGTTTTTACACTATACAGAAAAGCGACAGAACCACTGTAGAATACTTTGTTTCTATTTAGAACCACTTATAATTTGGGGGGATTTTAATAGAGCAAACATAACCTGTGAACTGCCCAAATACAGACAACTCATCAAGTACCCCACCAGAGACAGTAACATTCTAGACCACTGTTATACTACACTATAGGGGCATATCACGCTCTTCCGCGTGCAGCCCTGGGTCTCTCTGATCACTGCCTGGTCCATCTTACCCCACCTACAGGCAGAAACTAAATCTGCCAAGCCTGTAGTGAATAGGGTGAAAACATGGACCAGTGAGGCCAAAGACACGCTACAAGCCTGCTTAGATTGCACTGACTGGAGTGTATCTGAAAAAGCAACCACTGATCTGGATGAGCTGGCTGACACGGTAACATCCTACGTCAGTTTCTGTGAGGACATGTGCATTCCCACAAGGACTTATACCAGATACAGTATGATAAACCCTGGATCACTACCAAACTCAGACAGGAGGAGGCATACAGAAGGGGGGACAGAGCCCTGTATAACCAGGCAAGGAACACACTGCAGCCAAGATGGGCTACTGTACTACTGAAAGGCTGAAAAACAGGTTTTCGGACAGCGACCCTGCATCAGTGTGGAAAGGCCTGAGGGACATCACCAGCTACAGGCAGTCATCCCCCCACCATGGAGAACCGGGAGCTGGCTGAAGACCTTAACGGGTTCTATTACCACTTTGAAAGAGAATGGTCACACCCCTCCCCCGCTGCAATTCACACCTAGCATCTACATCTATCACCCTTTTTTTTCTTCTTTTTTTCCGAGAGGCTAGTGCTGGCCCACCTGAAAGCCATCACAGATACCCTGCTGGACCCCCTGCAGTTTGCCTAATGGGCCAACGGGTCGGTGGACGACACAGTCAACATGGGATTACACCACATTCTTCACCATCTTGACTACCCGCAGACTTATGCACGGATCCTGTTTTAGGACTTCAGCTTGGCGTTCAACACGATCATCCCGGAACTACTCCATTCCGAGCTCTCCCAGCTCACTGTGTCTGCCTCCACCTGTCAGTGGATTACTAGCTTCCTCACTGACAGGAAGCAACAAGTGAGGCTGGGGAAACTCACATCCTCCACCCGATCAACCGGCACACGGGCACAGGTGCGCCGCAGGGCTGTGTGCTCTCCCCACTGCTCTTCTCCCTGTACACCATTGACTGCACTTCCAGTGACCCCTCTGTCAAACTCCTGAAGTTTGCGGACGACGCAACCATCATCAGTCTCACACGAGACGGTGATGAGTACACATACAGAGGGGAGGTTGAACGGCTGGCACCCTGGTGCAGCCATAACAATCTTGAAAGGAGATAAGGCACCCACCTCCTCTGACCTCCCTCACCATACAAGGCAGCACTGTGGCGGCCATGGAGACCTTGACGTTCCTGGTAATTACAATCTCCCAGGACCTGAAGTGGGGGACAAATATTGTCTCTGTTACAAAAAAGGCCCAGCAAAGGAAGTTCAACCTGCCTCAGAAACTGTTGGTGGTTTTACTCCGCTGTGATTGAGACTGTCCTCTCCACGTCCATAACAGTGTGGTTTGTCACAAATGCTGGCTGCAGCACATCATCAGGTGATTCAGGTCAACAGATAGGATTATTGGACTTAACCTGCCCTCACTCCTAGATCTCTCTACCACCAGAGCCAGGAAGCGGGCAGGGAAGATCGTTGCCAACCCCTCGCATCCTGGCTGCCACATTTTCTAACTCCTCCCCTCCAGAAGGCGCTTCAGAGCACTGTACCCAGCCATGTGACCGGTCATTGCATGTCCTCAGGGCAATGCCTGTCAATCATATATTACACACCCACAGCCATGTTCATTTTGCAATAATTTATTCATACATTTCTTATATTTAGTTTATATTTAGTATTTATATTATAGTTATATTTGTACATATCTATTCAATGCATATGCACAAATTCACTTTACTGCTGTGAACGATAGCACCACTGTTTAGTGAGTTATTGTGAGTCAAATTCCTTACATGTGTAAAAGCATGTCCAATAAACCCGATTCTGATTCAGATTTTTCTGAATACTCTGTGGAACCACTAAGGGTTCAAGTAGCAGTGAGGGTGAACAATTTACATGGTAGTTTTTCCAGTTGTGATGGTTGCAAAACAACATTTGAGGAAACAGGTTTTTTCTTGTATGTGATTTCTCCCATGCAGAGAAAGATGAGCGAAAGACGGATGGCGGCTCTGAAACAGGACAGCAGTGAGAGTGAATCAGAGGATGGAGACACAACATACAGGAGTCTGGCTGGTATGAGATGATATGAGACCTCTTAGCTGTCTGTCTGTCTGTCCACCTACCTACGCACCTGTCTATTTTGACTTCAGAGTGGTGGAATTATTCCTTTGTTTAGTCGCCTTGCTTACTACCGGGCAGACAAGAACACTGATCATTAGCCACTGCACCACAGTCATTGGGGTAATCAGTTCTAATTTCACAGCTCAGCAGAGCAAAGCCACATCTGACTAGGAGCAGACAGAACCACTGCTAAATGTGCTGTCAATGGCTTTGGAAATTGACATTTAATCATCAGAAATTTAAAAATCTCACTGAATCTATCAAATGTAGTTGCAGCATTCACAATGCAGTCTGGCTAACATGGAGCTAATGTAGTGAAACATTGGATGATAATGGACAGAGAGAAAAGGGCTTTGATAGAAAGCAATACAACCATGAACATGACGCGGGAATGCCTCTTTCCATCCTGTTGATTTCCTGACCGAAAATCCAGGTCCTGGTTCAGAGGTCAGATGGCAACCTTGTGTCTCCAGAAAGTCTACTTTTTAGGAATGAAGAAAAAACATTCTCATATCAGACTATGGATATCAGGATATGAACAGGTTTTGTAGGACTTAGGATCATAAACATAGCACCATTTCAATGTTCAATGTAATGGAGACACCAAAGTCAGAGTTTGAATGTGACATCAGTTTTTGGTATATTATTCAAAGCCTGTACCGGCTTGAGCAGAGTATGAACAGGGTGGAAAGAGGATGAGTGATTTTATGTTTGGGTCCTTGGGCTCTATCTCTCTCTGTCCCCATATGTATGTGTGTGTACGGAGATGAGAGGGACATTTGGTGAGGCATTTTACAAGTCATGTACAGTTGTTGAGGACAGAGATGGAAATTAGATGGAAATTGTTTCAGAGGGTTATAACCTTTAAAGTTCCAGCCCTATAACTTCAGATGGCTCTCCAGTGGAAGTGTGATTAGAATTTCATGATTATTTTATTAGTTGTTTTCAGGGAGAATTTTCCTCCAGTTCTCCATCCTGCATCTATCCTGTATTAGTAAGATAACATATGATAATACAGATGATAAGGTTAAAATAATCATTACAAAGACTGCATCTGTTAACAGATGCTAATTTATCACTGATCCATAAATGTGCTGTGCTTAGATGACTACTTGACACTCTCCTCCTCTTCAAGGGTTGCATCATTCAAAGGGACAGTTCGGGATTTCTGTCGATTTATGATGATCTATACCAGCATAGCAGCAGTGCAGCAGCCATTTAAAAGAGTGTGACTTATATGATGGTCACACCTGTGGCTGAAAGACACAAACCTAGCTGTAAAGGCACGTTACAAAGCTCCAACTCTCTCTGACCTATTCTGTATTGCTCCGATAAATAGCTGAAGGACTCAAAGCAAAAGCACAGCATCAGCGAAAGTAAACATTCAGACCACATTCAGACCCCGCCCCCAACCCTGTTTCCCTTCCTGCAATCTCTTCTCTTTCCAGATGGCAGCACCTCAGACAGCTCAGCCTCTGTGATCCAGGCCATTCCCTTCCAAGCCAGAAACTACTACAAGAGTGTGTCAGAGAACAAGGAGATAGTCAAGCTGGTCTCAATTCTCAACACCTCAATCAACTCCATCAAAAAGGTGCCGTAGGGTGGAACTAGAGCGCAACACGTCCTTTTCAATTTCAAAAGGGAAATTCCAGCGATTACATGTCTTGAGTAAACTATACTTTTTTTGTGTGTTTAAAAAAGTAAAAAATAATTATGTCTTACCTGCTTAAACAATTACATATTTGCTCCTGCCCAATGTAAATGTAGGAACTTTAATGAAAGGGTAACAGTGTAGATATATTGTATATTTAATACAATGAAATATGATGGGGAGGTATTTTAATTACAATGTCCACATAAATAATAATTACCTTGTCATTATCCATCCATCTCCATCTTCAACCGCTTGTCCGAAGTCATTATGCCAAATCTAAATGTACCTTTTTAATAGCTGCTATATATCCCGCACGATAATTCCTGTTTTATCTTACTGTTGTCTAGGAGGTGATGACAGCTCTAGAGCGTTTTAGACGTTATCATCACATCTGGAGAAAGGACCGTGAAGACACCATCCAGAAGTATGGAGTGATAAACTCCATTTATCCACTTCCGCTTTTGTCACTATACATACAGCACAACAAGTTACTGCCAATGAATGCAATGCAAATCATCTAGAAATACAAAGTAATGTAAAATGTGAATTGTGCTTTTTGGTTTGTTTTTTCCAGGTTCAGCCAGGGGAGTCCCTTGCTGTCAGAGTTTGAGAGCCAGATCCTTTACTACCGAGACCTGGAGCTGGAAATAAATGCAGAGCCAGAGTACATCACTGTAGGAGCTCTTGCTCTATTCACAGGTTAGATTAAGATACCAAACTCTCCTGGAATATTATTCCCTACTTTCCCAGCCTTGGACCTCAATCAGAAATTAGAAGGTTTATTTTTGAACCTGGAGCTGAAGATTTGTGCTGTGAAGAGTTGGCTCTATTCACTAGATATGCCTACTACTGTTAGAGTATTCTGAAGTAAAAAGTGAGAGATGGATTGACACCAGACCTTAGAGCAGTTGTATTATTACTGCCAATCACAGTAAAGGTTTAATGAGAAATCGTCATGAAGTTCGAGATACATGCATGGCTGCTCTCTGTCAGTGTGACAAGAAAACAGGAAGTGTAAGACGTTCAGAGACATGCTTTATCACATGGGAAGATGATCGCTGATTGGCTGAAGCTCATGTGTTTGACACTTTGTGAGCTTCTCATTGGAGTACGGAGTTAGTCCCGCCTCCCTTGTCACTTGATGGACGCTGTTGTAGTCCAATCATGAGTAGTTCATCTACCTACGCACTTTGAGCTATGACAGGAATGCTTATCAGATTGCAGCATACATTTTGAGAGGGAGAGAGAACACTTTGTCTGTCCGTTCTCTCATACTGGCTCAAAGACTGATTCAGAGTTTTAAATGACGTCTT
>OMOT01027373.1:5474-18268 GCA_900312575.1 Acanthochaenus luetkenii | reverse complement strand
CTGGTCAGAGAAACTTCTCCTTTCAAACGGGGTTTGAAACAAAGAATCAACACTGTTAGGAGCAGGTTGTCCCTCCGGCACATCATCCATCCTTACAGACTAACAGCTGGTTGACCTATGAACTAACCCTCCGACTTCCTGCTCTATATATAAAAAACGTATATGCGCAGCCGTAATGGCGATCGGGCGTATTTCAATACGCCCTTCAGCACTGCTTTATTCTGCACGAGCTGCGGTCAACCAATCAGGTTCGGCCCAATTAAACTTTCGGTGGTTCCGTGAGGCGTAAATAATTACGCCCTTCGGCACTCAACAAAGGCTGCCAGCAGTGTTTTTTCATCAGTCATCCCACTTTTCTATTAGAATATATCATTTATGTGAATATACAAATTTAATTTCATACACATAAAGACCACAATTGTACAAATTATGGATTTATTGGAATAGTTTTTTCCTACTTGGGCCGGCCGGTAGGGCGGCGCCCTAGCGCCCCTAATGGACGACACGCCACTGGATTTAAACGTCGAGAACTTGTGGACTGTGCTGAAGAAACAAGTGTGTGTCAGAAAGCCAACAAATTTAGTTGAACTACACCAATTCTGTCAAGTGGAGTGGTTAAAGATTCAACCAGAAACTTGCCACAAGCTTGTGGATGGCTACCAAAAGAGCCTAATTGAGGTGAAAATGGCAAGGGACATTTAACCAAATATTTGCATTGCTGTATGTATATTATTGACCAAGCAGATTTGGGCACGTTTTCAGAAGACTTATAATAAATTAATAAAAGAACCAAAATCCATGAATGTTTTTCCAATCATTCCATCACAGAAAAATAAGAGTTGTAGAAATTATTGGAAACTAAAGACTGCCATGACATACATTACATGTTCTTTACAAATGTATATACACTTTTTACCATAATTATATGTTTTGAACAGCAAAAGCAGAGTAAAGTTAGAATGTGGATACGTTATTATCATAACACTGTGAAAGACATTGTTCCTTTTATTGTTTTTTTTTCAGTGGTCTTGGGGACATACTGCATATTTTTCCTTTTTCTTTTGTTTTGGTGGCTCATTACTGATTGATTAATACAGAGGAAACTATGGACTTAGGTACTGATTAGGCCAAGCTTAGTACTGGAATTTCAGTGGAAGTTGACATTATGATGCTCAAAGTATTGAAGTTCACAGGCTGTCAAACTTGGTATTGAAATTGGAAAACAATATGCTGTCTGTTAAACATCATGTGTGGATTTCTGTTGTACATGGTGTTATTAATACACAATTTCTGCTTGTACCTGTTGTCATGTTACGTAGATTGGGGAGATTGACATAAATTGGCATTAAGATAATTTTGACAGAAGTATATATGCATTTTAGGAGACAAACAAGGAAGCACCCCAGTCTCTCTTAGTGTAAAACCTGGGTACGGTGCTATTTTATATAATTTTTTCAAAATGGTGGCACAACCCCTGACTCCCAAGTCCCTTTTCTGTCAGTAGCGGGTGACGGGAGCAGGGCAGATCAATACTTCATTAATGTTACAAGATGGAGGCACCAACCCCAGTCGATTCCAATAAATCGGGATGTCTGGAGCATGTTGAAAATAAGGCAGGGAGCTGGACACCGAGTTGTGCCTGTTTTCATGTGTGCATGCTTGTCTGCATGTCTGTACAATGAGAGACTTTGCAGGGCAACCGATCAGCAATGTGTGTGATCACACACTCTGGGTGAAACCCTCTGATTTCTGGCAACACTTTGTAATAATGTTTACTAATAAATTGTGCATTCATCATAATTTGATATCTGTTAAATATTATTGAATGGTGAATTTAACTACTAATTGATTGGTTAACTTCCTACAATTTTTTGTCATGTATTGAAAATGTCGATTGATTAATGAACGGTATATTATTGATTATTTATGTTTGTGTATAAAAAAACATTTTTTCAGTTTTACAGACCGTTACACGACACACACAGAGAAACACAATTCATACACCAACATGTCCCCTTATGTATTATTAAAGGATGCAACTGACAATAATTTCACTGATCAGTTCAGTATTGAGCTTTTTACAGCTTTCCTGCAGGCTCTTACCGGGCTGCAATAGATAACTATTGGGCAATCTTAAATGCTTTGGAAAAACTAAGATAAATATGCTTTTCTGAGACGGGACGCTCAGGGTGTATTCTTACGGGTCTCAGTATGCTCTCCTGTGAAATGTATTGCAATCTGAACATTTTTACTTGGCGTTCCATGCTTGGCATGGCTTGGACATATGTACCGGTATTTCCCTGGCTTGTTTTCTCTGATCCCGCTGATGTGTCGGCGGGACGTGAAGTGCCGGCTGTTTACAATACTGTATCTAGGTGAGCATACTGCGTTTGTTTACCACCTGCAGCAACGTAGGCTACTATTGGCACAAATAACTTGGGACGATTCTTATAATGAATTTGAACAATTATACTTTGACGGCACTGGCTTCCGGTTTGAGCTAGAATACACAGACACGGAACTCCAAGAGATGGATGAGAAGAGAGAGAGGCTGCAGAAGATGCTCAGCTATCCGAAGTTGTGGCCAAGGCTAGATCAAGAATTTCAGGGGACTTTTTGTGTTCTTGCAAGAGGTGCAAGCAGATGCCCAGAGAGGAGGAACGTTTGTGTTGTAGGGAGTGTGATTTGTTGCTACCAAATGCCATTGAAAACCTGGATGTATCAGTGGATGACAGTGGATCATCTCCAGTGCGCAACCAATGCCATGGACTTTCAAGTACTAATAAACCGGGCAGTTTTAGATACCTTCTTCCATGTCCTGAAAATGAATTGGAGGAAGAAGCCCAGGCCGGAGGGACCAAACTGACAACTCTCAATTCTTGAAGTAATCCTTGCTGTTTGGATAATACTGTCTCTACAACGTAGCTGGAGTGCGGACGTTTACAGTGCGAATTGTGATCATTGAAATAGTTCTGTTTCAAATGGAACTGTTTCAACATTCGGCTTTTGATAGTCTACATTTTGCAGGAGAGCATATTGAAACCTGTAAGAATACACCCTGAGCCTAATGTCGTGGAAAAGCACATTTATCGTAGTTTTTCCAAAGAATTTATGATTGCCCAATAGTCTTGTATTGTAGCCCTGTGCATGCAGGAAACTGTAGAAAGCTCAATACTGATCCGATCAGTTGTCAGTTGCATGGTAGAAAGTCCGCAAATAGGGTCTAAGGTCCAAAATAGCTAACTTATTCTCTACATGAATACTTAATTAGGTATAATAAAGTGATAGTAATAGTGATTAACTTGGCTGATAACATTAACTAAAAAGTGAAACCACGGAAGGCAGCCGGCCCAGATGGAGTTTTCAAGACCTTACTTTAGCTGTTTTTAGCTATACAGTATTTATTATAACAGCAGTTTTTATTGCATTGTGAACTCTATTACTTACTGCTATTTTTTTTATTTACTATTGCTTTTTGCACAGTGTTAACATATTGCTTGTGTATTATTTTATGCTATGGGAATGAGCGGAGAGTAAGCATTCCATTGTACTTATTACATATGATGAAATAGAACTTGAATCTTCAACCATGCTTCACCGTTGGGGTGGTACTGGCCAGGTGATGAGCAGTGCCTGGTTTCCTCAAGACGTGATGCTTGGCATTCAGGCCAGGGAGTTCAATCTTGGTTTCATTAGACCAGATAATCTTGTTTCTCATGGTCTGAGAGTCCTTAAGGTTTTTTTTGGCAAACTCCAAGCGGGATGTAATTTGCCTTTTACTGAGGAGTGGCTTCCGTCTGGCCACTCTACCATAAAGACCTGATTGCTGAGATGGTTGTCCTTCTGGAAGGTTCTCCCATTCACTCTGTCAGAGTGACCTTTGGGTTCTTGGTCATCTCACTGACCAAGTTCCTTCCTCCCCCGATTGCTCAGTTTTGCCGGGCGGACAGCTCTAGGAAGAGTCCTGATAGTTCCAGTTCTTCCATTTAAGAATTATGGAGGCTACTGTGTTCTTCGGGACCTTAAATGCAGTTTTTTTGTACCTTTCCTCAGATCCGTGCCTCTAGTCTACACAATCCTGTCCCGGAGGTCTACTGACAATTCCTTCGACTCCATGGCTTTGTTTTTGCTCTGACATGCACGGTCAGCTGTGGGACAGTCACATATGTGTGCCTTTCCAAATCATGTCCAATCAATTTAATTTAGCACAGCTGGACTCCAATAAAGTTGTAGAAACATCTCAAGGATGAGCAATGGAAACAGGATGCACCTGAGCTCAATTTTGAGTGTCATAGCAAAGGGTCTGAATACTTACAGTATGTAAATGTGATATGAAGAATTTAAAAAGTGAAGGGGTCTGAGTACTTTCCGAAGGCACTGTATATCTTGGTTATTTGTGACCTGTTCATTTCATGTTGCATATCAATGGAAAGCTCATTAATTCCCTTTCACAACGACACCACATTTGTAACAATCGCATGTTTGAGGTCTCAGGAACTCTGTTGTGAATGCGGGTGGGATCTCAAACAGAATGTGCCAACTTTGCCATTATCTGTGCTCAACAGAACAACCAACTCTCTATCAGTAAGAAATAATAAACAAGACATATTGGCAATTTTACGCTTTCATCATTGAACAAATGACAATCAGGAGCCTCAGTAGCAGGTGGAAGAACCATACACAGCCACAACAGCCTGGCACCTCCTCATGCTGGTCGCACGTTGCTGTGGGATAGCATTCCATTCCAGTCTCACAAACACTGCCATTGAAAACACATCAAATCCCCCAAACAACTCAAAACAATAGTCAATACCAACAGGAGAATACACTGTTTGAGATTGGCAGGGAAATTTGGCACATTTCACTTGGGACCCCACCTACATAATCAGCTGTGCTGTTCATCCCACAAATGGGACATCACAATGCTAATAATACAGTGGCAACAGATATATGATCGACCTTTACACTTGATGCACATCTAATAGTAAAAGTTCCCAGTATTAGTCTCTCATATTGTACTGCCCAGGTGGTCCCATGTATTTTTTTTGTCCATATTTGAAGGTGTAATATTTTTTTCTATTTGGCATACTATTGTGACCCCTCCTTCATTTCTGCTCCTAGTCTTTAACCTTGATGTGGTGACTGACCTGAATCTCAAAATGCTGCTGGGGGATAACAATTGTATGGTTTTCCCGAATTTTCTGGGATTGTTCACATCTTTGGTTGCTGATAGATAAAATGCTGATGTGGCCTTTTTCGTGTGAGAGGTGCATCTGTTACGTAATTCCCTAAAAAGAGCCAGTCTGATTCTGTACCTGTTTTTCAAGCCTTGGCCCAGGCTGTGTTTCTTTCTAGAAATAGGTCAAAAAGTTCTGGAGTGAACCAGGGATGTCGTTCACAAAAACACCCACTGCAGAGTATTTGTGGGGGGCGTTAGTCAGGATCAGATCAATTGTTGACCATTTCTCTTGGCACTGTTGTCAAGTGGGGCAATCAATAATTTGTGAAAGATTAAAAGAGTTACAGTGAACTTTAAAATCAGCGGACACTGACGTTTAGCCAATCCCAATTCAGATCGCCTAACAATACTATCTTGTTAAAATGGAGTTGGAATAAAAGCTGCATTAGGGAAGATAAAGTTTCACCAACGGTTAACTGTTATTTGTGTGATTTTTACTTAATTCAAATGAATAAAATATTCTTCACATATCTATTCATTTAGTGGCAAAGGAAATGGCAGATTATGGATATATGACTGTTTTATGTAAATGTTTTGTGTGGAGATGAGAGCTGTCTGTTATCCTTATCCCTCAGGTTAGTAGTTACCTAACCTTAACTAACCAAAGCTATCGGCACATATAAGGTCTGTAGATAAGTTACTCCATCACTGTTAGCCAGCTAGCATAAATAACATCCAACTACTATCAGTTTCAGAAGTGGCTCCAGTATACTTTGGTTTTAAATGTTGGAGCTGTTGAGAAAATCCATTCTATACTACAGAGGTGTTACTGTTGGCTTTAGAGCTGAAATATTCCCGGACTTTGTTTTAAAATTAGTGGTCCAAATGTCCTTCGTGTCTCACAGTTTCCAGTTGTATTTTCAGCCGGCTTCATTTAGGGAAATGTCTTCTTTGGCTGTCTGCTGCATGTCGAGCAGCTAAACATTTTAAACACTGCTGCTACCTAGCACTGCCTTTGCGCATTGCGTCATTGACTGTTAATAAGACTTATCTTTCACATACAGCCCTGATACAGCCTGAACATGTAAAGATATGTGACGCATCAATGCAAAAAATCCACATAGATGAAATTACATAATCCATTTAGTCAATTATCGACTAATCGTTGCAGATCTACAGTCTTGACAGTCAATGAGATCATACCAAATGGCCACAGCCATGGCTATGGTCTGTTCTCGCAAAATGTATTTAACTTCAGATTCTTATCCAGAGTAGGGCTCCACAGTTGATGGCGTGTAATCATATATCACAATTTTTGTTTCCACTATCCATAATTTTAGCAGTTATAGTAATTGTTCCTCAAATCATTGAGATATTGAATAATGATGATGGTAATCAGTGCATCTAGCAAAATTATCGGGATTGATCATTTTAACCATACATAATCATGCAGCCTTAATTCTGAGCGACAGAAAAACTTTCCCTCTTCACGGGGTTGTTCAAGTTCAGCGCCTAAAGCCCACAGTACACTAGTGCTGAGTTGTTGTCCCATTTTAAAATGTGGCAGCCACTGAGCAAATGGGAGACGGATCAGATTTACAGTGTGTAAATGGAAAATGTGTTTGCCAATAGATAGGGGAGAGCAGGTCACAATGAGATTGTGTGTGTGTGTGTGCGTGTGCACGCGAGTGTGTGTGTGTGCGTGCGTGCGTGCACGCTTTGGTGGGACATAGGGACGTCCTGATGCATTATGGGACGGAATTCAATTTAGATAATATTTTTATATCGCTCTGGGCCTGTGCTGTAATAGGGGAATGTGAGCACTATTCACCTCCCATATAAACGTAAAGGTTATTCAATCCAATATACTTTTTTCCTCTAGCCTATAATGTAAGTAAAGGTTGATTAAGAATTAAAGAAATAGCAGAATGGATTGATCGCCTTGATTTGTTTAACTAGCCTTGGGGTATAAATGTGAGTTACTACTGATGATAATGTGGTATAAGTCCACAGACTCCACAGTTTATCTGGGCTAGATACACTTACCTGTATGCGTTTGTGTGCTTTAGGGGTATATACAAAGTAATACATTGCCTACAACATTTTGCATCATAATATGGTGATGGAGTTCTTTTAAAGTGTCCTAGGTGGCTCTACTATATGTAAGGAAATGTATCTGGGGCCTTTTGCTGGTTCCACTGTGGTACCCATTGCTAGAGATGGTGCATCTCTCTGGCCATGTCCACCTGTGGAAGGACATGTGGTCAATACCTTCTGCGTTTGACCCCTTGCCTATTAATTAAGCCCTAGTAATAAGCTAAGTAGCAAGCTATGATACTATAGACCACCAAAAATGTATGTATTTAATTTAACACAATCCTTACTGTAGCTCTGTTCAAGGATTATTTAATCAGAGTTGGTGAAACATATAGTATATTTGCAATGTAACTTAAATATCTGCTTTTAGCTGGCTAACCAACTCATTTTAAGTCATCCGTTTATATTCTCTGGATGTGACCATTTTCAGTGTTTCCTCTAACAGTGAATGTGGGTTGCAGTTTGTGTGTCGTTGTGCACTGACTCGATACTAGCAAGTGTTAAATAAACAAATCAGTGCAGGGATACTGATGCACTATTCAACCCAATGACATTACCAGTTTATGCTGTTGAATTGTCCATCAGTGTCACTGGACTGCTTTGTTTATTCAATACATGCTGGTGTGGCAGTTTAGATACTTCTCTGAGGCTTTTTGCTCTCGGTGTTTGTATATGTGTATGCATGTGCACGTGTGTGTGCACTGGCACACGCTTCACATTCTTCGGACAAACATCTGTGGGATGGCAGCTCCAAACATTTCTGCCATTGCATGAATCATGCATACGTTAGGTGCTTTCAATTATTACAAAGTTCTCTGCTTCTACCCCCTCTCTCGCTTTGCCCTCCCTCCTTCCATTCTTCCCTCCCCCATCGACATATCTCCTGTCTGTGGTTGGCTGTTCATGCTCCAACAATTTCCATGCATTATTTAAGAGCTGAGGATGACTCGTCATTTGCTGCCACTCTCTCACCTTTTCCTCCCTCAGGAGCAGGCTTCGTAGATGCATTGGCGAGAGCTGACCTTAGCAAGACCTCTCTCTGGGGGTTGTGTGTATTTTGGTGTGTGTGTGTTTTGTGGAGACTATGTAGCCAGTAAGGGTTCAAACAGAAATGAGAGGTTAGGAGAAAATGAACCATTATGCTTCCTTGTTTTTTTTTCTCCAGAATGCTTATCTCTCTGGCTTTTGCCTCTCCCTGGCTGCGTTTGATGAAACAAATAATATTTAGAAAATCATTTTCTCAAGACTCGGAGCAGGAAGGCAAGGTCTTTTGTGCTGTAAATGAAAAGCAGGCTTAGCTATGACTAATCTTTGGACAAAGTGAAATGACATTTCTAAATGAAATGTAAATTCTGGAGGGCAAATACAAACGGATAAAAATAGAGCATTCTCACTGGATGAGAAGAGGATACACATTTGCACTCACACACAAAACGGGTATCTGTAGGTATTTGCAAGGCGCACCCCTCCTTAAATGTCATCACTTGAGGGAGAGGCTCTGTGACAGAATCTGTGGGCATGACAGCAAGTGTGGACACTGGCTGCTGGTGACTGCGGTATGCCCAGGCATGTGGATGCCTCTCTGCACGTCTGCCCATCTTGAAACAGGTGTTGATGTGAAAGCCAGGCAGGGTGTTATCTAGTGCTAGGTCTGGTGCTAGAACATACTGTAGTGATAGGCTCTGTTTGTGGCAGATAAGCAAGGCCCCCACCCCTTGTTCCCTCTTCCTCTCTCTGTCCCAGGCCCTGGTATGGATAATACAACCAGCCAGACCTCCTGGCCTCCAGCAAGACCAAAGGGGAAACTGCCCAATCCCCTCCCTAGCTCTTACGAGTGTCTAGAATACCCATCTTTCTGTCGATTTCTGTGACGCAGACGACAATTTTTTTCTTGCTTGTGGTGTGTTGTCATCTTTCTGTGTGTGCACAGAATGCTGCTGGCTCTGTTCATGAAATCATCACCATCTCTGCCCTGCGCAGCACTTGGGTGCTTGGTATAACATAAAATGAGAGTGCATTGAACATTTAAAAGCAGAATTTCAGCATGTGAAAATGTGAGTGTAAATAGCCAAGCTAAGTGGAGCAGGTATTATGTGAGAGATTAAATCTCTGACAGGTGAAAGACAAGAGGCAAGAGGAGAAACAAAGGATGTCTAAGGATATTACAATGCTGGATGCTTTGTTACTGGGGCAGGTAGTTGACCGGAGTGGTACAGATTAAACTAGATTTATACTTTGATTTTGTAAGCTGTTTTCAGTAAAAATGTACTTTATTAAAGTGTGTCTGATAGATATACGCACCCACTCACCTTGTGTTTGTTTAACCCCTTCCCTTAACGGAACTGTACCTGATTTGCACATGCTTGGTTGGCATAGCCTCTGTATGCACAGGCAGGCACGTACACGCATAAATTGCTGTCTGTGGCACTAATTGCACAGCTTTAGCTGGCACAGAGCGCAGTCCAATCCCATCTGGGTTGTCTGGTGTGCTGTTCTGGCTGAGAGGAAACGTGTGGCTGGTCGGCGCAAAGGGTGTCACTAAAGAGGAGCCCATCAGCAAGCACTGGTTGACTAATCATCCCCTTTTTGCTGTCTACCTTGCTCTCCTTCTGTGAGTCAAAGTTTGACTTTCGGTTAGTGCGGTCGCTTTGCTTCATGCCCCACTCCACACTGCAAGCAAGTACTTCATAACAAGGATTCATTTTCTAATTCTCTGAGGCACAGTACATTGTCACATCTTTAGAGTAGAAAGATGAGATGAGCAGGGGATTTCACAGACTGCATGCAGGAATGTTATGACTTCTTGTCAGGGATGCCAATTCATGCCTTGATGGCTAATGTGGTGTGCATGAAGATTAATCGATGGAGAGCTTTTCTTGTATTGAGGCAAAAGCATTGCTCAGAGTCTAGGGGTGTGTGTGTGTGTGTGTGTGTGTGTGTGTGTGTGTGTATATATATATATATAAAATATGATCTACGGTAAATAACATAATGCAGCCCTAATAATCCAGTCCTATGAGAGCCAGGCTGCCATATGATATTGATTCTGCATAATATTTCACAGTTACAGAACGGACTTTGACAGTAATATAATGGCCAGGATTTGATTGAGTCTACTGTGATCCTATGGGCCCATCCGTAACTGAACACATTTTCGGAGACGACTTTTTTATGTGGCCTACACTACAGCTGTATACACACACACACAATTGTGGTAGCTTTTAGCCATCTTTTTTTTATAGATTTTTGTAAGAGGAGAGACATTTAAGACAAATTACTTTGATGGTCTTTTGATGCCAAGACCAAAGTGTTTCTTTGGAGTTAGGGTGAGCTCACTGACAGGTCATGGTAATTCCACTCATTTTCAGGTTCAAATGCGTGTGTCCCCAGGAATCCAACATGTGGTGCTCTCTATAAGTTTGTCTTTCTCACTCTCTCTCTGACTTGCTCTGACCCACGCCTTGGTGTCTACAGCTTGGGAAAAGCAGTGAATGGAAGCGATCCCATTGAAGTTTCACTACGTTACTCGTTCTTGCTAGCATGCTGTGACACTTTAACTGCAATTTCTCAGACGGCAGGCTTTGCTCCTCCCCTGCGCCTTAAGCCCCCAACCATCTGTTGTCAGTGTTTTGTGCATCCTCCAAGCTGCAGCATGGCTACTACCTTGTCTCTGTCTGCCTCTCTCCCTCCCTCTCAATCACTCTGTCACCCAATGCCAAAGCTCTTTGATGAAGGCCATACGGCCAAAGTGAAATGCAATCAACATCTAACCCTGTAGGATCAATCCAGGCTTTGGTATTGTATAAGGAAGCGGGGGTGGTTATTCCACTATCCACTATTCAGAACCTTCTGAGAGAGGGAATGGTGAGAAAATATGTTATGTCTGTGATTACCATCATCAACGGAGTTGGTGGGAGGTTATGTTTTTGCCTCCGTCTGTTTGTCTGTGCATCTTTGATTCTGTGCGTCTGTCTGTCCGCATGTCTGTCTGACTGTTAGCAGGATATCTCAAAAAGTTATTAACAGATTTGCACAAAACTTTGTAGATGATTAGGTCATGGGCCAACTTGGAATTGATTAACTTTTCACACCCACTGGCCAAAAAGGGTGCATGGCAACAGGGGCAATCACAAAAATTCCCACTGGATAAACGTAACACCACGATACTTTGACTAAACATTTGTGATGGGCCAAGGAATAACTCTTAAATGTTTCATGCAGACTGTCCTTAAGGGGGCGTGGCAATGATAGCAGGGGCCTATTACTAAAATACACTCCCCTGCCTGTGACGCCTCCAATTTTCCTCAAGAATTTGGGTTTACTTGGCAGCATCCATTTTCCCTTCAATCCTGACCAATTGCCCAGTCCCAGCTGAAGAGAAACACTCCCACAACATGATGCTGCCACCACCATGCTTCACCTTTTCAGGAGAGGCTTCTTTCTAGCCACCTAGCCATACAGGCCAGCTTTGTGTAAAGCTTGTGACATTGTTGTCATGTGCACAGATCGACCAATCTCTAACTTAAAGACTTGTAACCCCTTCAAAGTTGCCATTGGCCTCTTGGTAGCTTCCTTGATCAATCTTTTCCAGGCTCTGTCATCCAGTTTTGAGGGACGGCCCAATCTAGGCAAGGTGTGGGTGGTGCCATATGCCTTCCACTTCTTAATAATACTCTGAACGGAGGGATAGTTCAAGCATAAACTTCCTCAAGCAACAGCTGATTTTATTCTGAAATAATAAAAACCACTACAATTGATGTCAGATGGAGGCCAATTAGCTTGGTGTGTGATTTGGAAGGTGATTGGTTATACCTGAGCAAGTTTATAGTGGTTATTCTGAGGGGACTGATGACTTTTCCAACCCTGTTATTCTAGTTTTCAATTTGTATTACTTTTCAGACATTTAGCATTTTTTTTCACTTTAATGTTATAAGGCAAAGCTGGAAAAGGATGGGTTTTGTACTTTCATTTCAGGCTATAAGAAAATGACTAATTCAAAGGGGTATGATGACTTTCTATAGGCACTGTATATAATCCTCCTAATAGCTCGCATTTTAACGCAGCAGCCGTTTATGGGCTTTTCTGTTGCTCATTTTGATGCTGTTACATCCTTCACTGTGTGGCATGTTGTATGGTTGTTTTCTCCTTCTCTACTCTTACTGTCTAGAGTAGAGTAGGTGTCTGCTTTGCAGGTCCGCCTACATGATTGGTTCTCCCTGGTGGTTCTCCCACCTGTACTGATTGGTTCCTGTTGTTCCAGATCTGCTCATCCAATCAGCATACACCATTTAAAGATTTTGTTTAATCCGTCCTAAACAGATAGATACATTTTCGTGTAAACAGTTAAATGTGTACACTCCCCCATCCCTAACACACACACACACACACACACACACACACACACACACACACACACACACACACACACACACACACACACACACACACACACACACACACAGACGGTCCCCTAGAATTCTCTGATTAATTGAATACCAGTCATCACCTGCTTATCTGT
>OMOT01027372.1:31133-42374 GCA_900312575.1 Acanthochaenus luetkenii | reverse complement strand
CCTGGCCCTTTCTGTGTGGAGTTCGCATGTTCTCCCCCACCAACGGTATGATATGTAAGTCGCTTTGGAAAAAAGCATCTGCTAAATGCCGTAACGTAACGTAACGTAATGTAATGTAATGTCTGCCACTACAAATTCGGTCTGCCCAGACCTAGAGATGTTTAAGTCAAAGCTGAAGACTCACTTGTTTTCACTGGCTTTTTGAGGCTCGTAAAACCATACATCCCTGGTCCTGTTGTGACTATTTAGTTTATTTATTGTATTGCTTTTATTTGTGCATTTTATATTGTATGTCTGCTTTGTACTGTAAAGCACTTTGGTACAACTTCGGTTGGTTTTAAATGTGCTATATAAATAAAAGTTGACTTGACTTGACTTCCTGTAGCAATAGAGACTGGGGTTAATTTGTACCACCGTCACTGAGTGGCCATCAGATGGAGAGCACAGGGATATCCTGGATCAGTTGCTCTGCACTATTGCTCTACCTGGCTGTGACGCTTGACACGTGGAACTGTGTGTTTCATGGGATTAAGGCAGTACTGAAGACCTATTGAAAGTAAAATCACATTCGGTTCATTTGGATGGTTGATTTTTTCCAATTAAACTTGAGATAAGAAACAGACTATAGACCTGTATTGATCTGGATTCATTGAACGTAGCCATGATTAGAGAATTACTTTAAAGGAATTTCTTCAACAGCGTCCCATAGCACACGTCAGTAGTTTATTGGAGGGTGAAAAGTCCATTATAGTGGAAGTTACACCCAGCACAGATGTCAAGTTCACATTCGCTTGCCTAGGTAAAGGCTAATTCCCTTTGTTTAATTGACAAAGCATGGGTTAAAATATTTAAAACGTATTAGTTGTTTGAACTCCTCAAACGACTGTCGTTTTTAACTATTGTCAGCTAAATAAACTCTGAGAAGCTTGTTGTACAGTATACCACATAGCTCTTATATATAATACCACTCTTTATCCTGCGCCCGAATCGAGTGCCAATCTGTCTCTTCGAAGCACGCTCTTTTAATGAACACCTCCTACATACCACTTTCATGCCTGGGTGGTAATTACTTTCTTCGCAACCCCAAAATTAATTACATTCCCATGAATTGGCGATTTATCCACAGAGGCAATGCTAACACCCATTTTAATATGATTCTCCCTCGAAGGATGGATGACATCTCGAGCATCTGCCAAAATATGCCCATTCCTCTGCTGTCCCTGCTGCCTACTGGGTGCCAACTTAGTCCCACGCAGAGCCTTCTGGTTCTGTGCTGGTTGGACTCAGGTGTGCTTACATTGCCAGGGTCTTCAATCTCTTCTTACTAGGCTGGATGAAACAGGAGCGCTCTGTGTAAACAGTTACAGTGCACCTCTCTTCCACCGACACTTTCTACAGAGGTAAAAGACGACTGTGTGACAGTTGCACACACTTGGAATAGATTTTTCTTGGTTTGATAAGGTGTAACTTCTGGTGTCTAGTCACACTTGGTGGTCCAGACACTTTGAACAAGTACAGATTCTGTACAGTCCCGAGGAGCATTTGTGGTGATGACATAAAGAACCTAATTCAGTATCAGTTTATTTTAATATGAGCTCAGCTCTCTGGCTCCATAGTTGATCAGTTACCTTCATCTCTTCTATGGAGAACACATCAGTAAACATGCAACATAATAGATCAAGAACTAAGACCACCCGTTTGTTCTCGGGTGGTGTGATGTTGTGAAAAATATTTGCATATGAGATGAGTTGTGTGAAAAATTGCAGCTAAGGTGTAGAGACTTATTGTAGATTTTAAATTTGGCATCTTTGCACTTTGACGGCACCAAGTGGCAGCAGGATATTTTTGAAAGTATGAAGGGCTTCATTACCCAGGAATCATGAAAAGTGACATCAGTAAACTGCACACTCCTCAGACACGAATTTCTTTGTTCTTAGTGGCTGATAGAGGTGGAGATGGTGAAAAAGAATGATCTGGATGGAGTGTTCGCTCACTGCAGTTTAGGAAACAGTATTGTTGTGCTGTTTTTCGCTCTTGAGTTTTAATTCATCACTTCCTGTGCACTAATTTAAATAAGTACATAATTAATTGTGAAATGTTGTCAAATAAATATATGGATGTCAGAATAATTAATCCAATTGTGAAATGCCAGCACGAATAAATAAATGCATCGTCAAATAGATAATTCCATCAATCAATCTTTATTTATATAGCCCTTTTATACAAGTATGTCTCAAAGGGCTTTACATTGCATGCATCATATACATAGTACATCACACCATGCACCACACTACACACAAACACATACATTTGCATGTCTTTGACTTCAGAAATAGCCAATCAATTTAATATTTAATTATTTATCTACTCATTTATTTATTTCAGTGTTGCAAGGTGTGAAGTGTACAATAAAATAAATATACCTCTCAACTTCATCCATCAAAGTTAGACAGCTGAAGGATTGGATGAGTTTTACAGAAACACATTGGCTGCAAGTAATACATTTTTGTGCACTAGATTGCCATTGACAGTGAACGGAGACATTGAACAGTGTGTGAGAATGTCCAAGCCACATAGTACATAAAGTTAAGTATTTTAGCTGGAACGTGAAAAGAGGGGCTTCCAGGGTGAGTGTTACTGTTATAGGCATATTTGCAAGTACGGCCTCATCCATGTCATAGTCAGAGAGGGCCGATATCGTTGCAAATGCTTCAGAGAAGCCTTCAACTCGCTCTAAGAAATTAGAAGAAGGACCAATTGTGTCCACTAATGCGAACATATCTCTCCACTATATCCAACGAAGTTTTATAGAAGATCATACAAAATCTCTAAGTAAACATTCATCCTGGGTGCCGTCATTTTGAAGTAGGCATGAACAATTTATTCAAATTCAACCTCCAATCAAAAGCCAGAACCAATTAGAATCCACCCATTGGCTTTGATGATCAATTTATTTCAATTGTGACACTGAACTAGATAAATGTATTCCAATAAATAGATATATAAATACATGTTTTTGATTGTTTATTTAACAATTATATATTTATGATAAAATGTCACTATTTAATTATGTATGTATTTATTTTAATGTTTCCTCATTATCCATCCATACTCAATAAAGAACAGACATGATTTGTAGAAAATTGTTTTTTTTACCACATCATAAAGAAGTTTGATAGCACCTAGGTATAGAGCAAGTGTCTCACTCTGACTAACTACCCTGAATTGCTTCTTGGATGTGTTGCTTCTTGAAGACCATGGTGTTGTGGTCAAATGTTAGCATCAACGGCTTCAACAATGCTTTATAGGAATACATCAAGGTTCTGGGAGATTGGCCCACTGCTCAAGTTACCCTTAAAGTGATAGAACATAGACACCAAAACCATCCTGTCATCATGAATTTCCCCCAGTAGATCATTCATCCTGTTGCTCTGGCAACACCATACACTATGTTGAGTGATAATAGGCCAATAGCCAGTGGCAGTTAATGGCATAGGCAATATATGCAGTCACCTGAGGTGGTGCTGCTCGCGGCGGCAGAGCACTGTTTTTAAAATTATATAAAAAGTTCCTGTGCACCTGTGCCACGTGCCGGCAAAACACTGTTTGATTTATTATTACAATATCAATTTCAAAGCAGTTCCCTTCCAGCGCTCATGCTGGGCGCACTGCCGCCCTCCTCCTCCCACTCAACGCCTGCCAGTCTTCTGTGCAGACAGCAGCATTCATCATTCAAACACGACAGTGACCGCCACTACCACTAGCATTATCTCAAAAGCAAGAAATGTTTTGCTGTAGAGCTGAATGGTAAATATTGGCTATATTGGAGTATATTAGAGTTACTGACATTTCATTTTCAAAATGTATGAATCTTCATGCAGTATAGTAAAAAACTATACAACTTTTATTTATAAAATGTCTTCTTAATTTGAATAATGCTAGTCTTCTAATATCACTCAGCATAGTGTGCGATAAAGTGCCAATGATCTACCAGGGACACACGGATGATTTTGACGTCTATGTTCTCATCACTTAACAGTTGACCAACGGAAGATAAAAACTTGGTGTATTCCTTTAACAATTCAACAGTGCAGTCACGATCGTTTATGAAGTTGAAATTGAAGTTGTATCGATTGATCGTAACTGTTGCAAGGCAAAACTTTTACTCTCTTATCCCTATTCTGCTCTGTTTTAATGAAGATGATGAGGAATTGATCTTGATGTGTATAGTGCTCTGTCTGAAACGCACTCTGGTTTCAGTTTATGGCCGTGTCTCTGCACCTCTTAAAGGACTCAAAGATATCCACCTCTACTCTTGACTCGTAAACGATATCGTGCTGCCATCTCCTCTGATGCCGTCACCGGCGTCTCCAACCGCTCCTTGGCGTAGCTCGCTAGCTATCTGTCTGGTAGAACATATTGTAGTAAATCAAAACATCTGTTAATACCCCTTGGCTCCGTTCAATCCAAGTTCACCGTTTACATCAGTATCATTGTCTGTGCTGTTGGATGTTCACTCATCCATTTATATCCAGACGGCACAGTCTTGTACTCATTTAGATCCTCCCTAGAGTCTATTCAAGAGAGTTGCCTCAGCTTACAGATCTCTTTCAGTGCACTGATCCTTGTGCTAAATACATCAAAGACAAATGTCATGTAGTTCAAAAGGGAAACAGTTGCCTGGTTTGCTGCTGTAGGCAAAATGGAATGAATCGTCTGCCTTCACGGACCTCATTACACGCAACTGAAATTCTGCTAATTGTATACGCTTTAACTGTGTGATATTCCCCAAATGTAACCTGCCTCTCATTTTAGCTGTACTCTGTGTGTGTGGCTGTTCTCTATTGACGTCTTAGCCATTTATGACAGTCGGGGCCTTATCTGCTTTTTGCTTTGTGCTCAGCGGACACCCTTGTCATGTCCTTTCTGTGTTAACTGTCTTTACTCCATCACCGACCCCTTCCAGAGGCCTTCAGCCTCTTGCTAGGTCATCATTTCAAATCAGAACGTGTACTTCATGGGTTGATTGTCTAAAAAAAATGATAGCATAAAGACTGAAATCACAGAATGATAGACAATGTGTGTGTCAAAAATGTGTTTTAGTGTTTTTAGGATGAAGATCCTCAGGTCTGACAATAGTTCAGTTTTGTTTTCACTACTCTTTATTTTATTACTACAGATTGCCCAGTCAATCATATAAGCACCTTCCTTGAAAAAAAAAATGATATCACTATACCATACCATATATGTGGACACAAATAATATCCTGATAAATACAGGAAAACACTCTTCTGGATGGCACTTAATCGCTATTCCATTCTTGCAAAAAGCAGACAGACACATAAATGGCTAGACTCATTAAATTAAACCTCCCATAATTAGCTTATCCCGCTTTGAAAAGGATAGGAATACTTTGCATGCTACAGGTTATTGCCTCTCCAGCAGTAGTTGCTCTGGTTGTTCTACTTTCTCCAAATCTCCTGCTCACGTCTTTACAATCCTTTGTTCATTAAGTAATGGTGGACTTGTTCACCAAGTAGATTTTTCAGCAAAACTGTCTGCAATTCGAAGGTATGCCTGGTATGTAAATTATCTTGGCAACTGAGTCAAAGGACTGTTGTTTTCTTGGCTGTAGGACAGCTGGTGTAGAGTCGACAGAGGGTTAGGAAATATCTTGAGTAACACTGACATCTGCTGGGACGGTGTGATGTAACTGGTCACATGAGTCACATATGAGGCTTTACAGGAACACCTACATGCTGAACATTTTGGAAAGGAGCCTGTGTGAGCTGAAAATGACCTTTCTATTATACTGCAGACAATGATCGGCAAAAAACATGTTGTACAGAATGCAGAGAAATGGAGAGCACAGTGGATGAGGTGGCTGGTCAGGAGGAAAGCGGGCATGTTGCAGAGCTGATTAGAGACGTGCTTTCTGAGACATCCGAGCAGAAATGGCTGCAACTGCACTATTATAGTAATGTGCTTAAAGGTTTGGAAGGCACCCACAGACGGTGTGCGCAAACCTGTTTACAAGCATCTTTCTGTTAACATGCACCCCACGTTTGCCATCACTCCCAACTAATTGCACTTTTTCTCTCTCCCTCTCTCATCCCGCCTTTCTTTTCAGGTAAGACAACTTTCTCTGTCATCGTCAGCAAAGGACAACCTTTGTCTCGACAGGGTACTGTACGATGAAGTCTCCGATACACATTTCAGAAGGACCCGCGAAGCATTAATGAGGATGAGTCCATATTTCCTATGGCGCGAGGATAGAGTGAAGCTACTTTGATTGCTCCCTCCAGCTTATTCTGAGTCAGTCTGTCTCTGTTGATATTCATCTTGCTAATTTACAATTCAATCGCTCCTGCTGAGACTCTCAATTTAGTTGTTGCCCAGAGACGGAATGAGTTTATTAATGCTTTGACTCAGAAAGAGACATATCATGTTGTGTGACTGTGTGTGTGTGTATGTGTGTGTGTGTGCTTTTGCATGTTTGTGTGCATGTGCATGTGTGATCAGGTGCCATTAAGACCTAATTAGGTCCAAATTGCTGTTTGTTACTTTCTGAATACTAATGGCCACCCCTAGAACACAACCCCAGCGCTCGGAAGGTGTGACATGAGGCTCGATTAGCCGAGCCTGGGTGATTACACAGGCCATCCAGCTGAAGACAGACTTCAGTGAGAATCATCTGAGATGTTTGGCCAGCTTATGGAGAACGAACACAGCTCGCGCCACCCGTGCTGTCAGGTTGGCATAGAGCATGTCATACAATCTTCTTTTAAACAAGGCAATTCATTTTTTCCTCCTTACTGGGCCTCGCAGAGAACAACAGATGAGTCCTGCCTGCCTCTCCGTGATGGTATTTTGATTTGAGTTTCCCATTTCCAGTTTATCACAGTTTGATAAGGTCACCTCACGCCGTCACCTGCAGTATCCAACTCCATTTACTCCAGCGCCCTGAAATGCTATTATCAATATGAAATATTGTCCAGACACACCGTAGCTCTTCCAGCAAGGAAAACATCAATGTTTACTGTTCAGAAATCAAGCCGTTGCCCCAGGTGCCAGGCACTATCTGTCTTCTCTGGGGGAAAATAATCTCCCATCAGGGATTACTAATCCCCTGCCTGTTTGTAGTGATGCTCAGATTCAGATAAATAAGATTATCCCAGTCGCTGCTTATAATTTGGGCCCCCAGATAAAATGATAAATGCCCCCAAAAATGTCTTTTGTTGAATACCAATAGATTGTACTTGTTTCATGAATTGCATAGTAATGGCTTGCTGCATGCAAACCTCCCAAACTCTCAGTACTTGAATGGGAGTGTGACTTGCGAGCTGTGAGACATTATGATCATGACGCCCCAGATTCATGTTTATTTTTTTCATCCTTTCTCATCTGCCTATAAAGACAGTTATCTCAAACGGTCTAGTTTGGGTTTAATGGCTGGAGCAATAAAACCAAAACAGCCAAGTCTATACATATCCTATAGTTTAGTTTATGGAATGGCGAATGGAAATGGTTTTACGTATATTTATTATGCTTTTTGGAACAAATCCCATTTTCAGTGGTCAATTCTTTGAGTGGAATTCTTTGAAGACAGATGTAACCATTCTTATTGAGAGGCTGGATTTATTTTTCCAAGCCTCCAACAAAAGCCAAGTTAATTAAATATTGAATTAAAAAATGACAGTTGTTATTCGGTTAATGAAAACATTTTTGCATGCATAATAGTCTGTGAAAATTGTACATAGGGGCCATGTACAGGTCTCACAGGAATGACTACAAGAAAGAAAGCAATGTTCCCAGGAAGTGCACTGCTTAACCACTCAAATGATTTGATCTGCAAGCTAGCAAGGACTTTGCCCAGCTCCAGTGCATCAAGAGCAAATGGCCGCTGAAGAGATTAAGGTGACAGGCGCATGGGAAGGCCGTTGCTGCAAATTAGATGTGGGGGACATTTAGTCCAAGGTGTATTATCCAGCTGTTGTTGTTGGTCCTAGGGATTGTGCTTACAAAGCACTG
Organism: Acanthochaenus luetkenii; assembly: GCA_900312575.1. NCBI lineage: Eukaryota > Metazoa > Chordata > Actinopteri > Beryciformes > Stephanoberycidae > Acanthochaenus > Acanthochaenus luetkenii. The sequence continues at coordinate 34,343 of OMOT01027372.1, read as the reverse complement.
GCAAATGATGTGTCAGCAACTAGCAAACCTTGTCCAAAGCTGGTGTGGAGCCACCGTTCAAAACAACAGTAAAAATGAGAGATGGGGTTATAAAGAAAAGGGGAAAAGCTTTGTTTCACTCTAACAGTGAAGACAGGTTCTCTTGAACAAAGACTTTGGCCATTATGCTCAGGGTTAGCTGGACAAGACAGTACTTTGGCCCAAACAGCTTAAAATATCTGTCAAATAATTAATTATTGGCAAAATAGTGGGCAACTCTTTATTTCAATCAACATTGGACTATTGAAATAGTCCAATGAATATCTATACACTACTGTATCACCTGAAACTCAATAGACATTACAGTCACTTGATAATAAGCTGAGTACTAGCATTGGTCTATCCAAATAAAGTGTGACTAAATAGTGTTAGGAATAGCTTCTTTGAATCAAAATGTATTTGACATCATGCAAATACTGTGACACGCAGATGAAGTGCATGCACATGAATATTCTGACATGAATCAGTATATTCAAGTCTATTACAGTTGGTACAAGAGTTGATGTGATATCCTGTTTAAAACAGCTATTATAATCACATGTGTTGATTGTGAGAAACAAAAATATGTCGGCTGGAATATGTTGATACTGTAAGAGCCTAAAGACCTTATTGTATTTTGTGAGCTTGGAACTATATGGTTATATCTGGGTGTGTGTGCAGCTCTGCGAAAATATTTTACATCACAGCTGCCAAAATTTAGAAAAAGTACCTTCAAAGGATAAAACAATTCACAAGGCCCATATATATACTGTATATATATATATATTTTTGTTTTACATTTGTATGCTCATAAAAATGAGACATCTAAACAACATGTTATTTTGGGGCTTCTTTGTCACCGTCTACAGAAGTAGCTCTATATGGGCGGAGTGCAGTTCTGAGATACTGAGCATAATATATTTGACATACCAGCTGGCAAATCTATGATGCAGCTTCTATCTTTTTAAATATTTAACCCAAAAAGGTTCGATAAAAGAATAATAACACCACACAAGCACAAAGTAACTTTCAAAGATCATGGATGTGTGGATAACTCAATTTTAATAATACAAAAAAAGGTCAGAACCTTTGAGTAACAAACTTACGATTTACTAAACCCCAACACAGCACATATATTACTGCTGCAACACTGTAAAGAAGGTTTCAGCTTTGTGTTGCAGCCTTGCAGCTCGAGGCTGTGTGTCTCCTGCTGTGTGTGTGTGCATGCGCGCTTGCGAGTGTTGTACCCTCTGTAGATCACAAAGAGGATCACTGTGACAGTCAGTACAATAGGGGACCAGATACAGCCGAATCAGCTGAGCTTTTATACCAGCACCGGGGCAAAGTTAATTGTCACAGCATCAATGAACATGGCTGCTCATTTCCATGATAACACAGCAAGATTCATCCTTGCAATGATTCCTGCATTCATATATCCAACACATGAATACAGTCCTTTGCAGATTTCTACGGTTTCTTTCATTAGCCTCGTAATTAAGACATTTATTTGGAAACTGCTGCAGGAATTGCATTGACGGTGGTACATAATAAACAAAACCAAGCGTAGTCCATGAGACGTACAGCTCCTAACACCGAATATGAATTAGAAAAAGTGTGTGTGTGTGTGTGTGTGTGTGTGTGTGCCTGTCAGTCCGACTCCAGCATTTGTTTACACATCAAAATCCTTTGGTGTTTGCTGCTTCTCCAGGCGTTGGGCTATAATTAGCTGAGGGAGTGATAGGCAGGGAATTCAGGTTTCAGGCAGGATTTCAAATCGACGTGGCAAATATCAAGCCATTTCATTTACACAGAGAAATAACTAATCAATCCCTATTGTCATTGAAAAATGCAGAGTGAATAATGGCAGAGTGAGCGGACTATTTACCATCCTCTGCATTACAATATATACCTGATTTCCACCCTGATTTCAAATCTGTGAGCCAAATGACCAATCAAAATCAACATATCATGTAGACTAAGAAGTACGTAAACGACTCCTATCGTATGATATATATAAGTGAAGGTGTGAATTATAGCAGAATAAGCCGACGACTTACCACCCTCTGCATTGCAACATACGCAATGTGTTTGGTTTGGCATTAGGCAAACCAGTGGACAAATAAATATGTTTTATTTACATACATTAAATAAGAATATCATAGAGCTGCCCATAGTGCTTATATCTACATGCAGTATGGAGGAATTACTCACTATAGCTAATGACATATCCAAGGATGTAAGAGGTAAGAAAATCCTGCTTTGAGTGTTCACATGTAGCCTGCTGCCACAGCAGAGCAAATACACATACAAATGTTTTTAGCACACTCATTTGAGTTTGAACGAGCATATGTGCAGCCTATCTATACTCCTTAAACTGCTTGGAAAAATGTCAACAGCCTGAAGGTTAAGATAATGAAACGCTCCTTGTCTGCACTGAGCCGGTGTGCCACTGGGGGGCAAAGCAGCACTATCGACATTTAGCAGCACTGACCCATTTTCCAAAATGTTGTGCTTGTGTTTCAAGTGTTTGTTGTTGCCCCCTTTCAAATGAAAATATGTATGCCAGCATAAACATATGAAGCATTAGCATATCAATCGGCCATGCTGAATGCCGTGTCACTGCAGCAAACGCCAAAGCATATCATTAACAAGTCGTGGACATAGAATGACGACGCCTCAGTTTTACCTGTCATTAGCAGAGAGGGAGAGAGAGAGAAGGAGGGAGGAAGATGTAAAAGGAAAAAGCTTCCACAGGTCACCTGATTACTATCCTCTGTAAACTGCCATGTATTCACCAGGATGACATGAGACCAGAATGGAGAACTTTGTTTACTTACCCCTACCAGCCCTGCAACATTATAGTGTGGGCTACTTGGCAGATTTCACTGGATTCAGGACTACAGCTATGTGGCCATAAATAATCCACCTCAAATATCCTCGTACACTTCAAAGAGATGCCGTTTGAAGATTAGCATGTCTCTTTCGCTGTGGGGGCGAACGGCTAAAAATAGTTGTGTTCTAGGGAAAGGCGTTCTTTGGGGGACTGGAAGGTTATTCTTCGCTTTGCGTTTGCAAGTGCATCGGTGGGAAGGATGAGCTTCTTCCCTCCCAGGCTGATGTTCATTTATGTCCAGTCGCTAACTGCTTATGTCCACAGTGGAATCTTGACGAACCCCAGAGCACCCCAAGGAA
>OMOT01027372.1:0-11231 GCA_900312575.1 Acanthochaenus luetkenii | reverse complement strand
AATCATCATGAGCCTAATGATACAGTGGCCCACTGTGGCTCCACTGTGATTGCCACGCTTCACGCACATGTGCCAAAGTACACGGACGAGAGTTAAGCTAATCACGACAACCACTTGCTATAATGTGCTCACACCTGAGCATTGTACAATGTACAGTCTGTACATGTCAGTGTATTATGCTTAGTGTAACCTCATATGTGGTCAACTTAATGCTAGGCTAACATTTTGCCACAACAGAACATGAATGTCTAGATGATTATGGATTAGAAAATTACTACAGAAAATGACCATTAACTATTTGACACAGATAAACAATTACTTTCCCTGGGTTAGCACACACTTGTTTAATGTCTACTCTACTGTCACAGAACCTTTTGGTCCTTAGTACCTGTTGAATGCAGGTTCTTCCTTGACCTTTGTCTTCTTAGCTTAGCAACAGTGATTACACTCAACCATGCTGCTGGTGGCTTGCTTGCAACCTAGACACACTAATCTCTCACTTTCACTGTAAGACGATGACATTCCTAACAAGGTGTACAAATCATTCACGAGAGTAATACATTCCCATTGTCCTCTCAATAATATTTCAGCCCAAATATGGGATTCTAGATTCAGCCCCCTTTCAGTCCGACGTGAAAATGAATAAGAGTGTACTATGTCCGACTCTAATATTGATTCTTTTTGCTTTCGGGGGTTCCTCTGTTATGCAATTCTTTATTTGTTGAGGTGAATTCTAATGAGTTTTGAATCTGGAATGACAAAAATACAAAAATGCTAGCCATAGCTAAGCATTCCAGCACTTCGTGACATTGTAAAGCGAGGATAACATAGATCAAAAGGAGGGTAACGCAACATCCGTCCCATGGTTTTTGGAAAAAACATTTATTTAATTCTGTAACACGTAAAAATATGTAACAAATTTGTTATACATCATTTCTACATTAACAGAATGACTAGCAAACAGGGTAATTTCCACCATAGACAAAACAAAAAAAGGATCCGAAAGCCCTAAAATTACGACAACCCTTGAGAGTACTATTGTAAATCTGTTATGATTTCCAATCATAAACAAGAAACTTGTTATGCTAATAATAATAGTAAACTTTCTCTTTATAGCACATTCCTTAACAGTGTTACCAAGTGCTTCACAAAACAAGTACAAAATACAGCAGTAAAACATAATTTTTAAAAACACAAAGAAAACATAAAAAATATATAAGGAAAATATATAAAAGAGGACATAAAATCAACAGTAATACCAAATCATGACTTCAGGCTTTGGTTTAAGAAGGGATTTAAATGACGCCACATAATTTGCTAGCCTAAGCTCATCTGGCATGTCATTCCAGAGCTTTGGGGCCCTGGCGACAAAAGCCAGATCACCCTTAGTCACCAGCCGGGACCGAGGAATGACCAGCAGGGCCCCATCCGCAGATCTTAGATTGCGCCCTGGCACATAAGGGGTCAGAAGATCAATAGTGTATATATGGGCCAAGCCATGTAGGGCCTTGAAAGTTCATAGTAATATTCTGAAACTAATTGGGAGCCAATGTAGGGAGGCTAGCACAGGGGTGATATATCCACGTCTCTTGGAATCACTAATAAGCCTAGCAGCAACATTTTGAACCAACAGGAGGCGTTTTAGAGAGCCCTGACTAATACCACAGTAAAATGCATTACAATAGTCCAGACAAGGGGAAATAAAAGCATGTACAACTCTATTTAAGTTATCAAAAGATGAAACTTTTGACATATTCTTGAGTTGGAAGAAACAAGACTGAACAACCTTCTTAACTTGATCGTTGAAACAGAGTTCAGCATCAAAAAACACCCCAAGATTTGTAGCAGCCTGGTTAATATTATATGATAGGCAGCCGAGTTTGTCATGAGGCAGGCTAGAGGGATTTGATGGACCAAATAGGATGAACTCAGATTGATCCTCATCTAATTTTAGAAAGGTGGGGACATCCAGCATTCGATATCTGTAAGACAGGCATTAAGGTGAGCTAGACTACTAGAATTTTAGTGGGACATACAGTTGGGTGTCATCTGCATAACAGTGAAAAAGAACTTAATGTTTGCGAAAAACATTACCAAAAGGGAGCATTTGTATTGAGAACAGTAGAGCACTTGGCACACTCAGCCATGAGCTGCTATGTTATGCCATACTCTTTATATAGGCTTCTGTGTGATGCCTCCCACAACCATTATCAGATTATCCAGTCTAACCAGAGGACTCACACCGCAGCTGCATCAGAAAACCTCACTCTCTCTATGGGCTTCACACACAGGGACCACTGCAGAGCTGAGGACTTGTCGTGTGCCGTCTGGGGGTGAAGGTGGGGGTGAGAGATGACTAGGAGCAGTGTTTTCTGCTGGATTGGTGACAGTTGGGGTCAGAGGTTCACTCTCTCTCGGCTCTCTCTCTCCCCGGACTCTCTTTCTGGGGCTCAAAGGAAGGGTTTGACGAGAAGGACTAGGAAGCGCCAAGGCATCTGGCAGCAGCAGCCCTTCCCTCCACATCCTGAGGGCCAGCACAGCGGCTCTGTGGCGGCTAGAGGAGGGAAACAAGGTGTACACTGTGATCTAAACACAGACCTGTGTGGGGGGGTTCAAGTTACCCCAGCGCTAGGTGTTTTACCACAGAGAAGCTCACTGTGAACAGGGAGAGAGGAGGGGAGGAGGATAGGGAGTTGTGGTGTAATTGTAAGCTTACTAGTATACAGAACAAAACATTTTAATCAGTACAATTGTACCAACACATGTTGGAGGAATCCCAAACACGTTCTATCTACGTTCTAATTGTCATTGATAAATGACCGGGCTTGCCTTTCATTTGATTTTGACTGTAATATATCATGGGAAGGTTCCAGGCGTCTGGTTAAACAAGACACTTTCATGTGCTTGTTTCCTCTTGTTTCCAGATGCTCTTACACTCACATCAGAATCAAGTGAATGTGTCAGTGCACATATTAGCTCAATGCAAACTTAATCATACTTAATGATACTCCTGGCCCCAGTTGCCATGTACCACGCCATGACGGTGTTCCACATTTTGGCTAAGTGCAGTCATGTTGATAGGACTACAGTCATCACCTGCATGACCCTTCCTAAATGGAAGTGATTACAGAAAAGTAGAACACCTCTCTGGGGAGAGCGCAAACTCAGAGGCATTACTCCGTATTCATCTGTGTAGGAGTTAAGTGCAAAGTGCAAAGGAATTCTGTTAATGGTTGGGGTCATGCAAATTGTTGCCAGACCATATAAAGTCTAGTAAAAACGTAGCCACCAAAATGTTAAAATACCGTGTCTGTGGCCAGAGGAAATATAAGGTGACAAGAGATTTCCCAGTCTATAGGTCCAGTACTACTGTTTTTCAGCAGATAGTGTTGGTGAAGTTCAGTGGTTCAGTACCTTGGACAGCATGTGTCTCTTAACTGAGGATTATCAAAACTATGTCCTCATTGCGTTCACAGTTAAAATTAATCTATGAAGTGTTAATAAGTGTTACGTTTCTCTATTAAAATGAATATATTAAGATGTACCATCACTTTAAGAAAACGTCTGAAATGCCGTTCTGCGTTCATGTCTTAGTGGAAAAGTCTGACATCAGGGTTGGCTGCTAAACCGTTTTGCATTCACGTGCTTTGCAAGTTGGAGAATTGTTCAGTGTTGCCAGCGGAATGCACCATCTAGTTGTGTCTGTGATGACGTGGGTCTTAGGACAAAACATTTATTTAAGTAAAAGAAACCCAAATACGTCACATTTGCTTTAAGTGGAATAGCTTACTGGATGTTTTCTCTATTTGTCTGGATTTCCCCCCAAAATCTCTATCTGCTTAGTCGTTAAGAAATAAATGGGATTACAGGCGCTATCATCTGGACAGTGAGTTGTGGGGTATTAGTGAGTACGTCTAAGCTGGATTTAAGAAGTGGCCAATAGTCACCATTGGCTAAGTAGTGTCCATTGAAAGCAGAATAGAGAGCACAGAAGCCAGCAAGGATTCATGCCTTGGCATCGAACTTCAGGCCATGGATATAATACTGAAGAGTTATCCAGTAAAGGTCAATATTCCATGGAGGAATAATAACCTCAGTACTCTGCATGCAGAGCCTCCTCTGTCAGAACAAGGAGAGACCATCATTGGAGTGTATCTGTTAGTGCTAGGTAAGTCATTGGTCTAATATCTGGAAATGATATAGCTTTATAGGGCTAATTTTAATTGCTTGTGTTTCTCATACATTGGGACTGCCCGTACCAAAAATGTATGCGCTCATGTTACTGAAAGGCACACTACATCAAAATGTCCACCAAATGGTATATACGCATTGGTGATACATTTCTGATTCTGAGAAATCTATGCCATTTCTGTGTCATACTGATTTGTTTTTGCGAATCAGACCTCCTTCCCTCTGCATTAGAAATATTCTACCCTCTCAGTGCATTCTTTTTGTCAGAATATTAACAAGAAAGAGTCACACATTGTTGAAGTGTCAACAACAAGAGTAACTGTTGTCCCTAATGTTTCCAAAGGCCAATCCCCAGCTGACACAATTGTTCATGTCTCAACTAACTCGGTCAGGGGATTTACCATATGTTCCACAGACTGAGGGCCAAAAGAAGAGGGCTACTCTTGGGCTTCTGACCACAGTTGCATAGTAAAGTGTTTTAACATTGACCTTAGATCTTCTATTAACTTCTATTACTTCTATTATTATTAAGTAGTTTTAGTTTAGTTTAGATTTTTCGCAACTAACACTATGATATTCTATCAGGAATCAGGAATGGTACATACAATACAATGTATTACAATATGACAATACCATATAATATACTATACGATACTATACTATACCATACTATACTACGTATATTGTAGTGTACTGCACTGTGCTATACTACACTATATTGTACTGTACTATATTATATTATATTATATGCAAGGTATATTTGATACTGTTATCAGGAATCAGGAATCAGGAATCAAGAATTGTGCAATACAATACAGTACAATACAATACAATACAACACTACACTACATTGGATTGTACTGTACCATACTGTGTTATACTATAATGTACTATATTATACTATATATGATTAAATGTGGATACATCAATAAGACTATGAGATCCCATACAAATGGGTATCATTTATTAGAGTATTCATAATGGATGTACAGTATGTTTGTCTCTCCCTAGGTTGGCTTTCCTGGTTTGGGAACAGTTTAGTGATCTTTGTCCTGTACAGACAGAGAGCCTCGCTTCAGCCAACAGATTTCCTCACTTTAAATCTTGCCATCTCTGATGCCAGCATCTCAGTGTTTGGCTACTCCAGAGGGATTCTAGAGATATTCAATATCTTCAAGGACGATGGGTATTTGATCACCTGGATCTGGACGTGCCAGGTAAAAGCCAGACGAAGACACTCATTGTTATTTTGGGGTTAAATTGAACGGTTAGGTGTCTACCAAGGTAATATGCTGCTCCAGATCGTAGGAATGTTGATTGGAAATATCCTTCAAATGATGACTGTTCATAGCTTGCAAAAGGGACTTGTGTATATCCATCCGCTAATGTATTTGGCAAAACAAAACAAAAAACCAATTAATGAAGTCTTACAGTGAAGCATGTGTGTGTGTGTGTATGGGATTATGTTAGTACCTATGTGGGCTGGAGGTTAAATCTAATCAGATTACTGCTGTGGGACCCTTTAAAAGAGGAAACTATTCAAGCAGCATGGCACCTGTCAACAAACAAATAGGCAACAAATAAGCGCTGCAGGGTGAATATTTGTTGCATAATTGTATTAGGAGTGCTTATGTTGCCTCGAATTCAGCGTACGAGGGCACAATGCTTATGTTGCCTTGAATTATGCTGTAACCCGGTGAACAATACTGCTTTACAGGACCAGGTCATTCAACATAATCAGCAGAGATCATTATTGGCGAATTCCACTGATACTTTAAAAAAAAAAAAAAAAATGCTATTCCAGTGATCTTGGATTGCTAAAAATGTTATCTACCAACATTAACAAATGTCTCTCAAAACTCAAAACCAGATGCTGTGAGGTTATCAAGAGACCCTTTCTGGTGCTGCTCTGTCAACACTGAGATGGAGACTGACTTTGTGGCATTTGAATGCTTTTGGAGCCAACATTTTAACAAATCTATACAACATAAAAATAAGTCATAGATAGATAGATAGATAGATAGATAGATATATATATATATAGACAGACAGACAGACAGACAGACAGACAGACAGACAGACAGACAGACAGACAGACAGACAGACAGACAGACAGACAGACAGCAAACCTGCTCTTAGAGGTTATACTTGAAAATATTTCTGCCTCCGAAGATAAGTTGTAAAACATTTTTGTGTGCAGGATTTGCAGGATGCACTATTTATTTATGTTCACCTCCTCCCAAGGCCTTTGCTTGCAATGAAATAGTTGTCATACTTTAGCTTGGAAGGTTATTTTTCTTGCTCAAAGCTAACCTGTGGTGGAAACCATGATATCCGTGCTCCTATGAGAGGAGTCTCTGTGGAATTGTACAAATACACTGGTGTAACAATAACAGCTTCAGTCTCAGAAGACCCCATACTCTATGTTGGAGAGGTATATTGAGGGTTGCCGCTGTTAGGCTTAAGCACAGCTCTGTTCAAGAAACAGTAACTGAGGTGATCTCATCTCTCAGCCATCCAATCTCAGGGTTTTCAGGTGAAGTAGAAATATTGGGATAGCAGTACGCCCCTCTCATCTCCCCCTCCCCCGAGAGAGGCGGGTAGAGGAAGGGAAGGGGAAAGTAAGAAGTGGCAGAAATAGAGGAGGGAAGGAACAGGAGTGAACGAGACAGGCATGTGAGAGGCATTAGCAGATTACTGCATCAGCATGACGGGACATGAACAGTTACACACAGTGTGGGCTAAGCCAAGCTGGGCCAGATCCCTGTGTTTTCCACCCTATATGGGACAGGGAATTATTGAATGTGATGGAACCTAATGGGACCCTTTCATCTTGCAGGGGGAAATACAGGGAAAGGATTGCACAAAAGCAGTGTACAAGGTGCATAAAGATTTTGGCCTCCTGGTTTGGCGTCATGTGATACTTGTTCCAAGGTCCAAAGTGTCCAAACATCACAGCTGGATGTGCATTGTGCTGTGAGAGAGGCTGGGAAGATCAAATCTCATCAATTCACGAGGCCCCAAAAAAAACATACCTATTAAATGTGCAATAACCGTACCTCGAGTCAAAAGCAGACAGTTTGGGCAAATGCATAGACACTGGCTCTACCGTAATGTACAGAATGTGACGGTAACAAAACAAGATGATTGACACTAATAGGATTAGGATTTAAGGAAGATAATGAGTGAGAAACCTTTACGGAGCCACGTCACCCAGCAGGGTCCTGGGTGTCACACAGTGGGAACCAGATTGGAACTCAGCAGGACGGTTCCCTGTGAGAACAGCTGTGATCATGAGGTCAAAATGTACCTTTGCCTAAACAGTGGACTGTACGCTAAAGTGCTTCAGCCATCTTCCATTCAGTCTACAGACTTTCCATGAAAACGTTTCAGGGTTATATATATTATTATTACTGTGCCACATCCAAGCTGATACTTCTTGTAATGGCTATAGTGACGGTTCCCATTTTGATATCCCAGTGCCGTTCCTCCAGGTTAACACAAGATCAGAGGAAACGCTCTGGGTCTGGAGCAGCAGCTGTCTGTCAGGAAGGGATCTTAAGCTGTAGCGTCTCTATCTGATACAGTCCAAAGCAAAACAAACTCAACAAACAAAGGCCTGGGACAATTAGGCAGTCAACGGGCTCATCCCTTGGGGTCCCGACGCTTCCACAGACCCGTCCTTCGCCCTTGAGTGACAGACAAAGACATTTGGAAGATGGGATCTCTTTTTGTCTCCCTCCAGGTAGATGGATTCTTCACCTTGCTGTTCGGCCTTGCCAGCATCAACGCCTTGACGGTTATCAGCGTCACCAGATACATCAAGGGATGCCACCCAAACAAAGGTGCGATCTGACCTGGTTCCTCGCGTGTAAAAGAAACGCTTCGGCTCGGCGTCTCTGCCTTCCTCACATTCCGGTAGTTCTTATCTGACCGAAAGTGTGTTTTCCTGTGCTAATGAAAGCTTATTACTGACTTCAGCTGTGGGAATAACCACCGCTTGACTCCGGCAATTTCATTGACATTTCGCCATAACATGTCATTAAGTGAATTTGAGGTGAGGTTTTCTATTTTTGGGGTGTAATTGATGCTGAAGAATGTCTTAATTATATGGAAATTAGGTAGAGCAACTGCCGCTGTTGTCAGCGTAGGATCAGAGTTTTACTGTGTTTGTGGTTGTTATATAAACTTGTGTGTTTTTATTTTACACTGGTGGCTGTAGGACTTCATCTGTCATGTGTGTGCCAGTGCACAGCCTAAATATGTTCCCTCTTTGATTGGGAAATTGCGCCTGATATTAATCTTAAAAACAAAATCAAGAAATCCCTAAATGCAATGTGGATTTATGTCTACAAATATTGTGCATTTAGCCTAGAAAAACGTGTAGGTAGCAGCAATGTGAGGTAATACAGCCCGACATGTGGAGAGGTACGTTGTATGTTGCCTTTCTTCTCTCACGAAACGCACTGCAGCTATATTTACACAAGATATGTGAGCACCGCTTGATGACTAGCCTTGGAAATAAAACAGACCGACTGATTTTTCCTCTTCTCGTGAATACAAAGCTATGTGTGCTTTGTCAACAGAGGTTCTTTTCAGTCAAAGTTGTTCGCAAAGGCTACAAGGACTAGAAAAGAACTCATTGTTCAATAAATGTCACATTCTGACATTCATAACAAGGCAAGAACGCTGCGTCTTTAACATTTAACCTTTCTAAACTGCACACGGTTACAACAGCTGTTCCAGGACGAGGGATTTCATGTATTTGATCTTGTAAATCACATTGTATTCATGCCACACATCCTCGTGTATCTGCAGCTCACTGCATCAGCATGAACACCATTGCCGTGTCACTACTCTGCATCTGGACTGGGGCATTCTTCTGGTCTGCGGCGCCACTGCTGGGCTGGGGGAGCTACACAGGTCTGTGCTCATCATGGCCGTACACATCTACTTAGAGCAGATAAGGAGAAAGAGAGATGTTTGAGGCCACGGCCTGATCTACATGTCTCGTGTTCCATAGACCGAGGTTATGGTACCTGTGAGGTGGACTGGTCCAAAGCCAATTACTCCACCATCTACAAGTCGTACATCATCTCCATCCTCATCTCCTGCTTTCTCATTCCTGTGATGATCATGTTCTTCTCCTACGTGTCCATCATCAACACGGTGAAGAGCGCTAATGCCATGTCGGCCGATGGCTACCTCACCGCCCATCAAAGGAAGGTGGAGAGGGATGTCACCAGGGTAGGTGGATAGGATAAGGCCTTCGTTTATTTCTGACCTGTGCATTGAAAAGACTTGGTGGCAAATGGAACATGAGAAAGTTCAACTACACTTCAAAGTGCCCTCTCAGTAATGACTCCCCTCCCATACCGTTCCAGTCCTGACAATTGTTTCCTCATGTTCCTTTCTAGGTTTCCATTGTAATCTGCACAGCTTTCATCATGGCCTGGTCGCCCTATGCGGTGGTGTCCATGTGGTCGGCCTGGGGCTTCCACGTGCCCAACACCACCAGCATCATCACTCGTCTCTTTGCCAAGTCCGCCAGCTTCTACAACCCGCTCATCTACTTCGGCCTGAGCTCCAAATTTCGCAAGGACGTCTCTGTGCTGCTGCTGCCGTGCACCCGGGAGAACAGGGAGGTGGTACGTCTGCAACGCTTCAAAAACATCAAGCCCAAGGCCGAGGCCTCGCCCCCCGCTGCTTTGCTCCCGGCCCAGAAGCAGCAGGCTAAATACGCAGCAGGAAAGCCGATCCAACCCACCCCTGACGGTGACTCGGGGGTCAACAGCCCTCCTCAGACCCCGCCGCCTGACACGCAGCAGCGGGTCTTCCACATCGATGTGCCCTCGCACGTTGAAACGTCAGAGTACTGGTGTGAGAGACTCTAAAGACAGCGACTCTCTTCGTCTCTGCTTCCGTTTGACTTGAAACTGCTACTTTTGTCGTTGGTCTTGCCCATGTTAATAAACTGGTATGTAACACTGTCAATAAATCATTTTCTGATTCTCAAACAGGATTTGACACATGTTGAAGCAAGAGTTGTCCTTTCCGGTCCCTGAAAAGGCTTTGTCACTCATCCAGTCCAAAACGTTGTTGCATGTGGAGTGGTGCTTAACCGCTTAGCCTGAATGTGTTCAAACTGTTCCCAGCCGACAAAATGTGTAGTCAGCAATGGCGGTGAGACAAGCGATGCATGATATCATCTGGAAACACTGAACTGTCCTCGGCCCAATGGAAGCAACATGATGGTTTTTGGTCATTTCCCCAGCTACCCCTGAGGGGGCACGTGCTGTTCAGACCTCCCGTACGTCCCACATTCCCCCGGAGATGCCAGCCAACCCTCTACCAAGCACCAAGCACCCCCCTCAGAGACGTGCCCTGTCACATGTCCATACACTAAAGCAACAGGGGTCAAACTGACCGGTATATCAAAGAAAAGGGTTTCATTGGGGGGGAAGAAGCCGTATTCTTCTCCACTTCCAGTGGCCCAGTGGGTGAATTAGGACAACTCTGGTATTCTGACAAGCTACCAACTTAAGGAGCCTGTTGAAAGACAAATGAGCAACTCTGAAATAGCTCATGATTGTTCCCCCCAAAGCAATATCAATGGGCAATGATCTACTTGAGGCATGAAAGTGTAATCGGTTTCTACATTTGCACCATAATCACAAGCACAATGAGCTCTTCTACAGGGGCCTCAAGACCATTCGATCAAAATGGCGGGCAGCATCAACATAGCCATCCATCCATAGTCCATAATAGCACAACCGTGTGTGCCAATCTGCATAAACCAACAAGCTGTCCTCGGTGCAGCACCCCGCCCTCCCTACAGAAGGTTAACAAAGCACTGCGTGTGCGTGTGTCCGTGCGTGCGTGTGCGTGTGTGTGCGAAAGGCAACGTACTAGACCACAACAGCAGACAAAACCCACAAAGTGAGAGTGAGTGTGACTTGATGTGTCCGTTTCCCAAACAGGTGTTGATTGGTTTATCTGGTGGCAGGCAGCTGGGGGAGGAGTGATTGTTCTGGTGTGAG